>JAXIVJ010005520.1:70000-73358 GCA_036785665.1 Chirona hameri
AGGCCAGAGTAGAGGGCACAGCGACAGGACAGGATAGAACAAGACAGTCAAAAGGCCAGAGTAGAGGGCAGCACATGACAGGATAGAACAATTACAGTCAAAAGGCCAGAGTACTGAGGGCAGCAACAGGACAGGATAGAACAATACAGTCAAAAGGCCAGAGTAGAGGGCAGCACAGGACAGGATTAGAACAATACAGTCAAAAGGCCAGAGTAGAGGGCCAGCACACATGACAGGATAGAACAATACAGTCAAAAGGCCAGAGTACGAGGGCAGCACATGACAGGACTTAGAACAATACAGTCAAAAGGCCAGAGTAGAGGGCAGCACAGGACAGGACTTAGAACAATACAGTAAACAAGGCCAGAGTAGAGGGCAGCATCAGGACAGGATAGAACAAGACAGTTAAAAGGCCAGAGTAGAGGGCAGCACAGGAAAGGATTAGAACAACATAGCGTACAGTCAAAAGGCCAGAGTAGAGGGGCAACACAGGACAGGATAGAACAATACAGTCAAACGGCCAGAGTAGAGGGCAGCACAGGACAGGATAGAACAACATAACGTACAGTCAAAAGGCCAGAGTAGAGGGCAGCACAGGACAGGATAGCACAATACAGTCAAAAGGCCAGAGTAGAGGGCAGCCACAGGACATGATAGAACAATACAGTCAAACGGCCAGAGTAGAGGGCAGCAACAGGGCATGAATAGAACAAACATAGCATACAGTCAAAAGGCCAGAGTACGAGGGCAGCACAGGACAGGATTAGAACAATACAGCCAAAAAGGCCAGAGTAGAGGGCAGCACAGGACAGGACTATAGAACAATACAGTCAAAAGGCAGAGTAGAGGGCAGCACAGGACAGGACTAGAACAATACAGTCAAAAGGCCAGAGTAGAGGGCAAACACAGGACATGACTAGAACAACATAGCGTACAGTCAAAAGGCCAGAAGTCACAGACAGAGTAGGAAGCAAGGCACAGGACAGAGATAGAACAATACAGTCAAAAGGCCAGAGTAGACGGGCCAGCACAGAACAGGACTAGAACAATACAGTCAAAAGGCCAGAGTACGAGGGCAGCACAGGACAGGATAGAACAATACAGTCAAAAGGCCAGAGAAGAGGGCAGCACAGGACATGATAGAACAATACAGTCAAAGGCCAGAGCAGAGGGCAGCACAGGACAGGATTAGAACAATACAGTCACAAACGGCCAGAGTAAGAGGGCAGCACAGGACAGGACTAGAACAATACAGTCAAAAGGCCAGAGTAAGAGGTGCCAGCACAGGACCAGGATAGAAAAATACAGTCAAAAGGCACAGAGTAGAGGGCAGCACAGGACAGGAAATCGAACAATACAGTCAAACGGCCAGAGTAGAGGGCAGCACAGGACAGGACACCTCTAGACACAACATAGCGTTACAGTCACAAAAGGCCAGAGTATGAGGGCAGCACAGAAAGGATTAGAACAATACAGTCAAAAGGCCAGAGTAAGAGGGCACAGCACAGAACAGGATAGAACAATACAGTCAAAGGCCAGAGATAGAGGGCAGCACAGGACATGACTAGAACAATACAGTCAAACGGCCAGAAGTAGAGGGCAGCACAGGACAGGACTAGAACACTACAGTCAAAAAGGCCCAGAGTAGAGGGCAGCACAGAACAGGATAGAACAATACAGTCAAAAGGCCCAGAGTAGAGGGCAGCACAGGACAGGATAGAACAATACAGTCAAACGGCCCAGAGTAGAGGGCAGCACAGACATGAATAGAACAATACAGTCAAAAGGCCAGAGTAAGAGGGCAGCACAGGACAATGATAGAACAACATAGCGTACAGTCAAAAGGCCAGAGAAGAGGGCAGCACAGGACAGGACTAGAACAATACAGTCAAAAGGCCAGAGTAGAGGGCAGCACAGAACAGGACTAGAACAATACAGTCAAAAGGCCAGAGTAGAGAGGGCAACAGCAACAGGATCAGGACTATAGAACAATACAGTCAAAAGGCCCAGAGCTAGAGGGCAGCACAGGACATGACTACGAACAATACAGTCACAAAGGCCAGAGAAGAGTGGCAGCACAGGACAGGATCCTGAACAATACAGTCAAAACGGCCAGAGTAGAGGGCAGCACCAGGAACAGGATAGAACAATACAGTCAAAAGGCCAGAGTATGAGGGGCAGCACAGGACAGGACTAGAAACAATACAGTCAAAAGGCACAGAGTATCGAGGCAGCACAGTGACAGGACTAGAACAATACAGTCAAACGGCAGAGTTGAGGGCAGCACAGGACAAAGACTAGAAACAAATACAGTCAAAAGGCCACAGAGTAGATGGCAGCACAGGACAGGATAGAACAACATAGCGTACAGTCAAAAGGCCAGAGCTACGAGGGCAGCACAGGACAGGATCAGAACAACATAAGCGAACAGGCACAAAGGCCAGAGTAAAGAGGGCAGCAACAGGAGCATGGAATAGAAACACATAGCATACACGTCAAAAGGCCTAGAGTACGAGGGCAGCACAGGACAGGACTAGAACAACATAGCATAACAGTCAAAAGGCCCAGAGTAAGAGGGCAGCACAGGACAGGACTAGAACAATACAGTACAACAAAGGCCAGAGTAGAGGGGGCAGCACAGAACAGGAACTAGAACAATACAGTCACAAAGGCCAGAGTTAGAGGCAGCGAGGGACCCCCCCCCCCCCCCCCTCACTCTCAAAAAGGTGAGGGGGCTGCCCCCCCGCTACAACCGCGATCCCGCGACGGTCGTCACCGGATTCAAACCGTATAACGCAGCCGACAGTCGTTCTCTGAAGCGTCAGCTGTCCTTTCATTGCACACTCACAATGTCGTGTTGTTCTGACTTTTGGGTGATTGTGTGATGTAAGGTGATTGATGACAAAATTAGTTGACTTATGCAATTTAGTGATGCTGTGCTCACATTGACTAGTCGGCGAATCCACCTCTTATGTGAAATACGCGTAAGACGGTATCTCGTGTAGGCGGGTGTGATGATGCCGAGAGAAGCATTGGCGGATCTCAGCCTCCTCGCATTTTTGTCATGGACAAAAAAGGTACCCCACATTTTTTTCTCCTCCGCGGATTTGGGTCACGGTCACACTTTTTTGGTCATTCGAGCTTAACCCGCCGCCCGTGCCGATGCCTCCGGCGCCACCTTCGCCGTGCTGGTGGCAGGGGGGTTAGACACCCCTTCCTAACTCGAAAAACTAAACCGGAGCTAGAAAGACGCGGAAAATGCGTTCCCAACATCTCCTCGACACAGCACATTCGAAGGTATCTTCGTATATGTTTTTTGCTCAAGTCATAATTAAGGTCTCACAAAGGCCATCAAAGG
>JAXIVJ010005521.1:10000-60000 GCA_036785665.1 Chirona hameri
TCATTTTGAGACAGTTGGACAGAAACCAATCTTGAAGGTGTATGATGGACTCTTCGACGCGGGCCTTCAGGTGTGATAAGTTGATGACATCGAGAGGGGAGTGGTCCAGGAGTTGAGTGTCATCGGCATAGGACAGGAGTCGGCCATGGGGAAGGAATGCGGACATGTCGTTGATGAAGATAAGGAAGAGGATGGGTCCGACTATGGAGCACTGGGCGACGCTGTGGGTCAATGGGAGAATTAGGTCTGATCCGCCCGCTACCATCTGTTTCCGGTCTTGCAGATAGCTGCGGAACCAGTCTGAGCACACCCCGTACCATTCTAGCTTGTCCAAGAGGACGCCATGATCGACGCTGTCAAAAGCTTTACTTAGGTCGAGCGTCGTCAGCGACGCTATTTCACCTGCGTCGATAATCTTTGAGATCCACTCCACTGCGTCGATCAGGGCGTCCTCCGCGGAATGACGGGGTCGGTAAGCATATTGAAATTGAGACAGTATATGGTTTTCCTGTAGATATGACGTGAGTTGCATGCAGACAGCCTTTTCCGTGATTTTTGACAAAACAGACAGGATAGAGATAGGCCGGAAGTTATTCAAATCGGATCGGTCTCCAGACTTGTGAATAGGTACAACGCGAGCTATTTTCCAGGCATTAGGAAACGTGCATGTGGTTACAGATTTGTTGACGATATTAAGAAGGTGAGGCCCAATAACAGCAAAACACCTTTTCACTGCATGGAGAGGGACGCCATCGATACCGACTGCCCTTGACGAGCTCATGCGTTTAATGGCCTTCGAGAGTTCTGGCAGGGTTACAGGGCGTAGTGCGAGGGCTGATGAGCACACACGGGGAGGCCTCGGTCCGTGCGAGCCCGAAACGGTGGTGCGCCCCACCTCCGCGGCGATGCGTGACCCCACGGACGCAAAATGCTCATTGAATGCGTCAGCCCGGTCACTGACGTCATCGTCACCCAAAGCGGGGCCCCGTGATGGTTGGACAGCACAACTTTTCAGACGACTCCAAAAAGATTGTCTGTCAGATAAAAGAGAGTCACACAGGAAGTCGCGACGGGCACGAGTGAGCTGGCTTTTCACAGTGTTGCGCCGCCGCTGGTATTCACAGCGACTTTCTGGGGTTCTGGTGCGCTCCCAGGTTCGCCGGGCCTCGTCGCGGTCCTCCATCGCCGACGTCAGCTCGGGATTGTCGCGCAGCCACGGACACGCCGGTCGGCGCCGTCTCACCGTGACGAGCGGGCAGTGCTCGTCGACCACTGCGTCCCAGACCGCCATGAATGCCGTCAGCTTCTCGTCAGCTGTCCGTGCGTTGTAGAGTGGTCCCCAGTCAGCTGTCAGAAGGCTCAGGCACATGGCGTCCCAGTCGACACGCTCCCAGCGCCTCCTTATGACTGGCGCCGGCGGCGGGGGGCGCTGTCTGCGCACCCCGGCTCTGAGGAGTACCGGCTGGTGGTCGGCGATTTGATCCTGGAGCATAACGACAGATTCAGGTGAGTCGGTCAGGTTGGTTATGACCAGGTCCAGCATCGTGGGTGTCGGGTGGAGGTGCGTGGGCTCACGCACCAGCTGCGTGAGGTCCAGGTCGCTCAGGATCCGCTGGAGGCCCCGTGCACCTGGGCAGTCCTGTTGTAGCAGATTGATGTTGAAGTCGCCCATGACGACGACCGGCTTGCCAGTGGAGACCGCGTCCCCCAGCTGCCGGTCGATCATCTCGAGCGCTCCGGGCACCGAAGTGGCGGGGGGTCGGTAGATTACCCCGACCACCACTGTGCGGCACCCTGCACCGCTGACGGACAGCCAGAGCGACTCCAGGTTGGGGTCGGAGCCGCTGATATGCAGTTTTGTCACGCGGAGGTTGTCTCTCGTCAAGATTGCGACGCCTCCGCCTCGCGCCGGGCTGGCTTGTGCGGTCACATCTGATTATGCTATATCCGGGGAAAACCAGCACTCGGGTCAGGACACTCGGCTTCAGCCACGTCTCGGACACGGACAAAATGTCAATATTATGTTGTTGGAGCAGGAGGTTGATTTCATCCATTCTTGGTGCTAGGGAGCGGGTGTTGGCATGTCCGAAGCTGTACGTCGATGCTGATGATGTACGTCGTCGATTCGGTTGGTACGTCGATTCCGGCTGTGTAGCCGCCGCCCGGCGGGTCTGACGCAGGGTCAGCCGAGGCGGCTGCACCAGGCAGCGGGTGGCGGGGCCAGCCGGCTCCGGGACGACCGGCGGGGGCCCCATCCCATGCCTGTCGTTCAAGTTTGGCAGACGGCACCCTACACGGACGGGGATCGCCGCCCCGGTGCCTCGCTGACGGCCGTCGGTGTCGCCGGCGCCCGCCAACCCCGGTCCGCCTGACCGGACTCTATCACTCGACCGGGTTTGGGCTGGTGGATTCTCCCCTATGCCAGGGGCGGGTCCAGGGCCCGCCAGGGGGATTAAAGCGCGGTCGTAGTCCTGGCGACGCTGATGTTCCGCGTTTCTTGCCCGATGTCGACGCGCTTGGACTATCCGACCGGCTCTTCTCCCCCGGCAGTGCCGCCTTACTCCGCCTCTGTCCGCCCCTTGGGCGGCGGGTGGGTGATGGATGGCCATGGGGGCTGAGTCCGGCGGGGACCCGGCACGGTCTCGCAGAGTGTCGGCGACGACGGTAGAGCGTGGAGCGGTAGAATTCGAGGCGGCAAGGTGATAGGTGCGTTGGTCTCTTCGGAAACCGGTAGAATGCCGGCCAGTCCAGCGTGGGTCATGGCTATGGCTATTTAAAATACTGGGCGAGTATAAATAACTATGATCACTACGAAAGAAGGCTCGAAAAATCTTCAAACGGTCCGAAAACACCACTTCTTGAGATGAGACAAAACCTGCAGTTGGCCGAAACTTAATTACACGCGAAAACACAGCACAACGGAGGAGCGACGCGAGGGGCGGCTGCCGGTAGGAGGCGCCGAGCCCACCTTCTTGGCCCAAAATTTGGCCCAAATGAAGTCCATTGGTACCAATTTTATCCAAATCGGTTAATATCTGCCTATCTGTAGATATTAACCGATATCTGCGATAATATCTGCCTAATATCTGCCGCATCGTCCTTGAAGTTTTGGTGTTGTTCATATATTAACAATGGCAGACATGGGCGATTCTGCTCAACCTTCTCCTATTTTCGCCAAATATCTCCCAATGTAATCAAAATACACGGAGTAGTTTGGCACAGGAGTGGTGGATCTGGTGAAAACTGGTCAAATTTAGCCTTTTCCTATGGATTTATACGTGTTTTCGTTTTTGCCCATTGACATAATGGGGAGGTCACGAAATCGACCGGACCTTAGGTCACTGATATACAACAGAAAATAGAGATACACGAAGTGTAGGTACTATCACTTGATGACATCCTGTGAGTTTTAAACCGTTTGGTCAATCACTTTGGCTGTGGCACGACCGCAAACTTTTGTGGATGTGGGGTCACTTGACTTGACCTGGTGGCCTGACCTGAGTTGACCTGTCAAAAATTTCACACCATGTGGGTAATTTGTGTCAAAACAGCTGTGCCAAATTTGGCAGCGCTGCGCTCTGCCGTGTTTCCGCTATTCATGACAAAAACCGGAGGGGGCGGAAATCAACCCCCGGTAGTGCGCGTGTTAAACCTGCATGTTTATATCAATTACGAAATTATAACGAAATACTTCCGACTTTATTCGGTATTCAACCTCTACCCACCGCAACATTCAAACTTTGCCTTGTATACGCGTTTCTTCTCCTAATTCCTGTTTAACGTACTAAGTTCCAAGGTTATAGGTACTTACAGAAGCTATGATTATTCTTTAAACCCTCGCCAGTGCAGGAGGGGGGGGGGGGGGGGGGGATACTACCCCCTCAGTTTTTCGGGAATAACTCGCATAAATATCAACCGATTGTGATGCAACTTTCAGTACCCTACTTTTTGACAATTTTACACATACTCTGAAAATTTAGAACTTGTAACTCATATGACCCGTGACCTATGACCTGTTCTCCAAGGTCATGTCAGGCGCAACTGGCGTCCCGTAGTATCGATCCGTGTAACTTGTGCAGTTTCCGAGTGTTTGTTGTTCGGAACCATATATGCATATATGCATATATGCACAGGTGTTTCTAGGTGACAGTTGTGGTTTCCACTGCTATTGTGACCTCGATTGACCTTTTCAGAGGTCAACCGAGGGCACTGAGTCACTGACCTCAGATGACATGAGATTACTTTTGGCTTCTGATAGTTTCTAGGACATTCTGTGACGCTGATTTCAAATCTGCGATCCATTTTACATAATTATATGTTCCACTGGGGTCATGCGCTTCCACAGGTCAACCGAGGTCACTGACCTCCGATGACCTGACACGACCTTTTTGGAATTTGGCAGTTTCTAGGACATTTTATGACGCTGATTTCAAATTTGGCACCCATTAAGCATAATAATATGCTCATTCACGATTATAGCGCGATTAAACTAATTTTTACGCATTTACAATTTTGATGACCTTTGGGTCATTGACATGACCTCAGAGGTCACCTAATGACCCGGAACCTTATAATTGGATGTCAATTGCTTCCACTCGTCACACGCAACACGCTCGTCTTTGATTCGAAGCTCTAGCACAATTAGGAGAGAAACGCCAGGGGGTGTACCCCGCCCCCCTGCACGGTCAGTGGTCACGCAGTGATCGCACGCTGCACGGGCGAGGGTTAATGGACGGTCACGCAGTGATCGTACGCTGCACGGGCGAGGGTTAATGGACGGTCACGCAGTGATCGCACGCTGCACGGGCGAGGGTTAATGGACGGTCACGCAGTGATCGCACGCTGCACGGGCGAGGGTTAATGGACGGTCACGCAGTGATCGTACGCTGCACGGGCGAGGGTTAATGGACGGTCACGCAGTGATCGCACGCTGCACGGGCGAGGGTTAATGGACGGTCACGCAGTGATCGCACGCTGCACGGGCGAGGGTTAATGGACGGTCACGCAGTGATCGCACGCTGCACGGGCGAGGGTTAATGGACGGTCACGCAGTGATCGCACGCTGCACGGGCGAGGGTTAATGGACGGTCACGCAGTGATCGCACGCTGCACGGGCGAGGGTTAATGGACGGTCACGCAGTGATCGCACGCTGCACGGGCGAGGGTTAATGGACGGTCACGCAGTGATCGGACGCTGCACGGGCGAGGGTTAATGGACGGTCACGCAGTGATCGCACGCTGCACGGGCGAGGGTTAATGGACGGTCACGCAGTGATCGCACGCTGCACGGGCGAGGGTTAATGGACGGTCACGCAGTGATCGCACGCTGCACGGGCGAGGGTTAATGGACGGTCACGCAGTGATCGCACGCTGCACGGGCGAGGGTTAATGGACGGTCACGCAGTGATCGGACGCTGCACGGGCGAGGGTTAATGGACGGTCACGCAGTGATCGCACGCTGCACGGGCGAGGGTTAATGGACGGTCACGCAGTGATCGGACGCTGCACGGGCGAGGGTTAATGGACGGTCACGCAGTGATCGCACGCTGCACGGGCGAGGGTTAATGGACGGTCACGCAGTGATCGCACGCTGCACGGGCGAGGGTTAATGGACGGTCACGCAGTGATCGGACGCTGCACGGGCGAGGGTTAATGGACGGTCACGCAGTGATCGCACGCTGCACGGGCGAGGGTTAATGGACGGTCACGCAGTGATCGCACGCTGCACGGGCGAGGGTTAATGGACGGTCACGCAGTGATCGCACGCTGCACGGGCGAGGGTTAATGGACGGTCACGCAGTGATCGGACGCTGCACGGGCGAGGGTTAATGGACGGTCACGCAGTGATCGCACGCTGCACGGGCGAGGGTTAATGGACGGTCACGCAGTGATCGCACGCTGCACGGGCGAGGGTTAATGGACGGTCACGCAGTGATCGGACGCTGCACGGGCGAGGGTTAATGGACGGTCACGCAGTGATCGCACGCTGCACGGGCGAGGGTTAATGGACGGTCACGCAGTGATCGGACGCTGCACGGGCGAGGGTTAATGGACGGTCACGCAGTGATCGCACGCTGCACGGGCGAGGGTTAATGGACGGTCACGCAGTGATCGGACGCTGCACGGGCGAGGGTTAATGGACGGTCACGCAGTGATCGCACGCTGCACGGGCGAGGGTTAATGGACGGTCACGCAGTGATCGGACGCTGCACGGGCGAGGGTTAATGGACGGTCACGCAGTGATCGCACGCTGCACGGGCGAGGGTTAATGGACGGTCACGCAGTGATCGGACGCTGCACGGGCGAGGGTTAATGGACGGTCACGCAGTGATCGCACGCTGCACGGGCGAGGGTTAATGGACGGTCACGCAGTGATCGGACGCTGCACGGGCGAGGGTTAATGGACGGTCACGCAGTGATCGGACGCTGCACGGGCGAGGGTTAATGGACGGTCACGCAGTGATCGCACGCTGCACGGGCGAGGGTTAATGGACGGTCACGCAGTGATCGCACGCTGCACGGGCGAGGGTTAATGGACGGTCACGCAGTGATCGCACGCTGCACGGGCGAGGGTTAATGGACGGTCACGCAGTGATCGCACGCTGCACGGGCGAGGGTTAATGGACGGTCACGCAGTGATCGCACGCTGCACGGGCGAGGGTTAATGGACGGTCACGCAGTGATCGCACGCTGCACGGGCGAGGGTTAAACAAAGAACGCTGCACGGGCGAGGGTTAAACAAAGAACGCTGCACGGGCGAGGGTTAAACAAAGAACGCTGCACGGGCGAGGGTTAAACAAAGAACGCTGCACGGGCGAGGGTTAAACAAAGAACGCTGCACGGGCGAGGGTTAAACAAAGAACGCTGCACGGGCGAGGGTTAAACAAAGAACGCTGCACGGGCGAGGGTTAAACAAAGAACGCTGCACGGGCGAGGGTTAAACAAAGAACGCTGCACGGGCGAGGGTTAAACAAAGAACGCTGCACGGGCGAGGGTTAAACAAAGAACGCTGCACGGGCGAGGGTTAAACAAAGAACGCTGCACGGGCGAGGGTTAAACAAAGAACGCTGCACGGGCGAGGGTTAAACAAAGAACGCTGCACGGGCGAGGGTTAAACAAAGAACGCTGCACGGGCGAGGGTTAAACAAAGAACGCTGCACGGGCGAGGGTTAAACAAAGAACGCTGCACGGGCGAGGGTTAATCGACGAGCGTCTGCAAAATATTTCTTATTGGACGAGCCGAAGGAGTCTTCAATAAGAAATCTTTCAGTCCTTTACATATTTTATCATGCAACTGTTCGCCGGATCCAATAATCCAAGAATTCATGATCAAATATGGTATGATCCAATAACAAAGGTGTTATTGGATCCTATAGTCTGTAGAGTCCATTATCACTTCCGGTGTTTTTCCCATTGGCTTCAGCATTACGATCCATAAATACATGCATTTATTGGTAAAATATGTGTAACACGTGCTGAATAGGAAACGGTCTCTCAGTTGCATGATAATTGCTAATTATAAATAGTCTACCATCTGAAAAAACGCGATACATAGTTAATTAATCGTGGGGTGCTAGTAATAATTTATGGTTCCGGTATCAAAATCATATGTGCAAAACATATTTGAAGAACTTGCAAAAATTTATATCAGCTAAATAATAACACAAAAATAGGACGAAATGTGTTGGGTTTTAATCTTGTTTGGCGCGAGGTCTATATTAGCATTTATACTTCCGTGACATTTTTCCCAGTAGAGGATACATGCGTACCTACTCAATACATTTTGCCACCCCTGGCAAAAATCCTTGGCGCCGCCCCTGCTCTCGGTGTTTTCCCTCACCTTATAGCCCCCTATAGGAGCTATAACCGGGCCTTGTGCCGGCGGGGAAGCTGGCAGCGAAGCCACCTTTTTATCGATTCGAGTATCTATCACAGGACTACTATATTTACTTACACTTCGTGGACCTCAAGTCACTCCATGTCCAATGTCCATATCCGCGGAAATAACCATTTCTTGTCACATATTAAATAATACAATCTCATGGAACAAATGGAACGATCACATCACACAATGCCTCGAGGGTAAGCGGGAAGTAAGCGGACATGATGACGCTCATCGATAGCACACACGCATTGGTAGGAAATACGCACCGAGTCATTTCTAAGAGGGATAAGACCACAATACCACTTCGTTGTCTTCATCGAATACGGGTAGTGGGGGGAAAGTCTGGCAGCAAACAACATGAGGTGACATTTTTTTCAGGTAAATGTTGATAGCAAGAGTAAATATTCGGGAAAGTGCCTGGTCAACATGCCACGCCATGTCAAACAGCTGATCTTTGCTCCATTTGATCCATTTCTATGATTTTTGGGTCGTGCTAACACCAATACTACGTTTAAACAATAACACACTTGAACGATAGGTATAAGGAACTGGTCATGCATTCGACCAAAAGACGACGTTCAAGGTCAAAGTCACGCTCAGAATCGCTTCGTTGTCGACGGGGTCATTTAGCGTTCATATAAGGAAACACATATTTAGCGATTGCGATTAAACTTACGAAGATATCGAGTAAAAATTTGTACATAGGTAGAAGACATCTGAATGCAGCACATATATTACGTTTTTGTTTATGTATTACTGCAAAAATCGGATTTTACAGGTAAAACTGTGATATTATACGTCCTGTTCATACGTGGCCCCCTAGGTTTGAACGACCATAACTCAATACTCCTTGAACCTAGGTCAACAATTTTTGCACCAAAAGATGCGTTATTTAATTATTGTTCAATTCCATATAGGTTTCGCTTGCGTATTTGGAGTACATTGTGATATATTTGACGAAAATAGGAGAAGGTCGAGCAGAATCGCCCATGTCCGCCATTGCTAATATATGGACAACAACGCCAAAACTTCAATGCCGATGCGACAGATCATATTAACCGATTTGAATAAAATTGGTACCAATGGACTTTATTTGGGTCAAATATTGGGAAAAAGCGAGTGATGCGCATATCACATTTTTTTTTTATACATGGCCTTCTGGACGGTTGTGCGGCGGGGCGCCGACGTTGGCGTTGTACGGCGACGGCCGGCGGTTACAGCGAGCCGTGCCATAGCGAATGTGAGCGCGCATTGTCAAACCTGAGACAATACACTTTGTCTATAACCGCACAATGTACAAGATAATCAGTTCGTGCCGTAACGTTGCGAGCAGATATAATTGATACCACACACAATTCAGATTTCATGACCATGTTTTTAAAGCGCGCAACAAATGGTAAGTTCATGTTGTTTGGCTTGCTACCATGATTGGAATGGCTAGACTGAAGGCACATTCTCGCTTTAAGTCGCACGTAAAAACGTGATTCCCGACAGGCCCGAGGGCCGAGGCAGACTTGGTTTCACTGTTCCGACCCGATCGATCCGTCCGTCGCCGCCTCAAACGACTGCGGTCACTCTTTTTACTGCAGCACAGTTAGTCACGCGATCCCTGCAAACGTCCAGCCGAAACACGACACACGGACGCGATCCCTGCAAACGTCCAGCCGAAACACGACACACGGACGCGATCCCTGCAAACGTCCAGCCGAAACACGACACACGGACGCGATCCCTGCAAACGTCCAGCCGAAACACGACACACGGACGCGATCCCTGCAAACGTCCAGCCGAAACACGACACACGGACGCGATCCCTGCAAACGTCCAGCCGAAACACGACACACGGACGCGATCCCTGCAAACGTCCAGCCGAAACACGACACACGGACGCGATCCCTGCAAACGTCCAGCCGAAACACGACACACGGACGCGATCCCTGCAAACGTCCAGCCGAAACACGACACACGGACGCGATCCCTGCAAACGTCCAGCCGAAACACGACACACGGACGCGATCCCTGCAAACGTCCAGCCGAAACACGACACACGGACGCGATCCCTGCAAACGTCCAGCCGAAACACGACACACGGACGCGATCCCTGCAAACGTCCAGCCGAAACACGACACACGGACGCGATCCCTGCAAACGTCCAGCCGAAACACGACACACGGACGCGATCCCTGCAAACGTCCAGCCGAAACACGACACACGGACGCGATCCCTGCAAACGTCCAGCCGAAACACGACACACGGACGCGATCCCTGCAAACGTCCAGCCGAAACACGACACACGGACGCGATCCCTGCAAACGTCCAGCCGAAACACGACACACGGACGCGATCCCTGCAAACGTCCAGCCGAAACACGACACACGGACGCGATCCCTGCAAACGTCCAGCCGAAACACGACACACGGACGCGATCCCTGCAAACGTCCAGCCGAAACACGACACACGGACGCGATCCCTGCAAACGTCCAGCCGAAACACGACACACGGACGCGATCCCTGCAAACGTCCAGCCGAAACACGACACACGGACGCGATCCCTGCAAACGTCCAGCCGAAACACGACACACGGACGCGATCCCTGCAAACGTCCAGCCGAAACACGACACACGGAGCAGCTGCAATTCGCCGCACCGAGGCAAGAGGTCGCAGGTGCAACCGAACCACGACAAGCGGAGCTGCAATTCGCCGCACGCAGGCAAAAGGTCGCAGGTGCAACAGGGGTCGCCAATCAAGATAAGGGAGAGTTCGTGACCATTCGACAAAGACAGTGGCCTGCCTCTGGGTTCGATTGAGACCCCCTGCGCCGGCTGCGTGATTGTAAAACAGGTACGAAATGATGCCTCAGTCAACTGCTACACAATCACGTGATGACAAGACCACCCTTCGGTCAGAATGAATGACAAAGCAATCCCGAAGACACCCACCTACTATTGGCAGCGTTGACAAATACTAACACTGCAATAGCTGGTCTGTCTGGTGAGCGGACATGCATTAGGACATCCTAACTCCTAATATCGTCGACGGTTGGGTACCAGCTCCATCCAGGCCGGGACAGGCACTGTCGGCCCACCCGACAGCAGACATTGGGGGACAGGCGCTGTCGGCCCACCCGACAGCAGCCATTGGGGGACAGGCGCTGTCGGCCCACCCGATAGCAGACATTGGGGGACAGGCGCTGTCGGCCCACCCGACAACAGACATTGGATGCGGTAGACGGTACCGAGTGAAGTCCTAGACGCCGCTGGCCGGCCGGGTAGGTGACAACGCAACACGAGACCGAGCCCGGCTCCAATGTAACACGAGACCGAGCCCAGCTCCAATGTAACACGAGACCGAGCCCGGCTCCAATGTAACACAAGACCGAGCCCGGCTCCAATGTAACACGAGACCGAGCCCGGCTCCAACGCAACACGAGACCGAGCCCAGCTCCAATGTAACACGAGACCGAGCCCGGCTCCAATGTAACACGAGACCGAACCCGGCTCCAACGCAACACAAGACCGAGCCCGGCTCCAATGTAACACGAGACCGAGCCCGGCTCCAATGCAACACAAGACCGAGCCCGGCTCCAATGTAACACGAGACCGAGCCCGGCTCCAATGTAACACGAGACCGAGCCCGGCTCCAATGTAACACGAGACCGAGCCCGGCTCCAATGTAACACAAGACCGAGCCCGGCTCCAATGTAACACGAGACCGAGCCCGGCTCCAACGCAACACGAGACCGAGCCCCGCTCCAATGTAACACGAGACCGAGCCCGGCTGCAATGTAACACGAGACCGAGCCCGGCTCCAACGCAACACGAGACCGAGCCCGGCTTCAATGTAACACGAGACCGAGCCCGGCTCCAATGCAACACGAGACCGAGCCCGGCTCCAATGTAACACGAGACCGAGCCCGGCTCCAATGTAACACGAGACCGAGCCCGGCTCCAATGTAACACAAGACCGAGCCCGGCTCCAATGTAACACGAGACCGAGCCCGGCTCCAATGTAACACAAGACCGAGCCCGGCTCCAATGTAACACAAGACCGAGCCCGGCTCCAATGTAACACGAGACCGAGCCCGGCTCCAATGTAACACAAGACCGAGTCCGGCTCCAATGTAACACGAGACCGAGCCCGGCTCCAATGTAACACAAGACCGAGCCCGGCTCCAATGTAGCACAAGACCGAGCCCGGCTCCAATGTAACATGAGACCGAGCCCGGCTCCAACGCAACACGAGACCGAGCCCGGCTCCAATGTAACACGAGACCGAGCCCGGCTCCAATGTAACACGAGACCGAGCCCGGCTCCAATGTAACACAAGACCGAGCCCGGCTCCAATGTAACACGAGACCGAGCGCGGCTCCAATGTAACACAAGACCGAGCCCGGCTCCAATGTAACACAAGACCGAGCCCGGCTCCAATGTAACACGAGACCGAGCCCAGCTCCAATGTAACACGAGACCGAGCCCGGCTCCAATGTAACACGAGACCGAGCCCGGCTCCAATGTAACACGAGACCGAGCCCGGCTCCAATGTAACACGAGACCGAGCCCGGCTCCAATGTAACACAAGACCGAGCCCGGCTCCAATGTAACACGAGACCGAGCCCGGCTCCAATGTAACACAAGACCGAGCCCAGCTCCAACGCAACACGAGACCGAGCCCGGCTCCAATGTAACACGAGACCGAGCCCGGCTCCAATGTAACACGAGACCGAGCCCAGCTCCAACGCAACACGAGACCGAGCCCGGCTCCAATGTAACACGAGACCGAGCCCGGCTCCAATGTAACACGAGACCGAGCCCAGCTCCAACGCAACACGAGACCGAGCCCGGCTCCAATGTAACACGAGACCGAGCCCGGCTCCAATGTAACACGAGACCGAGCCCGGCTCCAATGTAACACAAGACCGAGCCCGGCTCCAATGTAACACGAAACCGAGCCCGGCTCCAACGCAACACGAGACCGAGCCCAGCTCCAATGTAACACAAGACCGAGCCCGGCTCCAATGTAACACGAGACCGAGCCCGGCTCCAATGTAACACAAGACCGAGCCCGGCTCCAATGTAACACGAGACCGAGCCCGGCTCCAATGTAACACGAGACCGAGCCCGGCTCCAATGTAACACAAGACCGAGCCCGGCTCCAATGTAACACGAGACCGAGCCCGGCTCCAATGTAACACGAGACCGAGCCCGGCTCCAACGCAACACGAGACCGAGCCCGGCTCCAATGTAACACAAGACCGAGCCCGGCTCCAATGTAACACGAGACCGAGCCCGGCTCCAATGTAACACAAGACCGAGCCCGGCTCCAATGTAACACGAGACCGAGCCCAGCTCCAACGCAACACGAGACCGAGCCCGGCTCCAATGTAACACAAGACCGAGCCCGGCTCCAATGTAACACGAGACCGAGCCCAGCTCCAACGCAACACGAGACCGAGCCCGGCTCCAATGTAACACGAGACCGAGCCCGGCTCCAATGTAACACGAGACCGAGCCCGGCTCCAACGTAACACGAGACCGAGCCCGGCTCCAATGTAACACGAGACCGAGCCCGGCTCCAATGCAACACGAGACCGAGCCCGGCTCCTGTGAGACCACAATGGACGGTCGCCTCGCCGGGGCCGCTGGGGGTGTCGTCCCCCAGTGCATCTGCACCGACTCATGCTACACACCACTGCAGTGGTGGGAGGTTGACACATGGCACGACACGGACCAGTGACATATATCAAATGGCATATATTGCCACCGCTATATCAGCAGCTACATGTCCAACGATAAACATGCAATTCATATTGAACACCAGAGGAAAAAACCATGAACATCAAGTTACATTGAATACCTGTTCCGGACTCAATCACAGACAACAGCAAGCCAGGAACATCTGTCAACGCTTTGGTGACACGACACGTGATCTTGAATCAAGGCATTCAATGTAACGTTCACACGTCTAGTGAACTTCATGCCAAACTGTTGCAAATTGCGAATGACAATGATTTGTTTGAATTGTTAACGAAACCAATGAACTTGGACAACTCGCAGCTTTACAACAATGACAATACTTTCGGCACATGTTAGTTGGCTAATCATCAATGCGACAGGATGACTCGTGTTTATTACATGACTCACTGTAAAGTGTAAGGCGTTACCGGGCGCCATTCTGAACAGCCCGCCCGCCTCTCGGCCCAGGCGGGCGGGTGTTCAGAATGGCGCCCGGTAACGCCTTACACTTTACAGTGAGTCATGTAATAAACACGAGTAACGACATCAATAACTCAAAACTACGTCATGTCTGACCTTGCGCGCGGCAGGCGGGGTTGTTCAGAATGGCGCCCGGTAACGCCTTACACTTTACAGTGAGTCATGCAATACTTCCGCGTAACGACATCAATAACTCAAAATGACGTCATGTCTGCTTGCGCCATGGCACAGGTTGCAAGCAGGGACGTCGCCACCGGGGGCTGGGGGCCCGGCCCCTCGGGATCGCTCCGGCCAGAGTCCACCCCCCCCCCCCCCGATTCGCAGGATTTAACATTAGCACTATGGGAGTGTATGTGTGTGTGTGGGGAGGGGGCAAACGCCTGGCCGCCTCCCCCCCCACACACACACACCCGGCTGGCCCCCACTCAAAATTGTGTGGCGACGCCCCTGGTTGCAAGCAACGAACTTTACAACTGCAAGCGCATGTATACGTAAATGCTTTGGCGAGCTGGAAATGACGCGTCACCAACACAGGCAAAAAGCCAATGACGGTTGCTTCGAGACGACCACCGCAGTCAATTTTCGGAATCACATGACGCGCGCGTATAGCTGACAACGAAAAAGTCCGTCTTAGCACGTCAATCTGGCTGTCCGCGGTGTAGCATCGCACGACAGACGAAAGCGGGTCGAAGTCGGTCTCATAACGTCTTACCGGTGCCACCGGTGTGTCCTCAGAACAAATTGCAGGCTGGAACGGCTGCTGCATGCAGCCGACGATTCGCTGACTTTTGACTCTCAGAAGTCATACCTAAACATAATTAAAATTCAAAAGAGGTTTGACTCGAAATTCGAGTGGATTCGAATAGTTGCGAATATGTTCAGGTGTTTTGGTACACAAACAAACGCCTAAATATATGACGTTCTGAACAATTAGGTGGATTCGGCGATATTAGGAGGCAGGACATTGCCGACTGTTGAATATAACACAAATTTGTGGCGACGCCCCTGGTTGCAAGTAACGAACTTTAAAACTGCAAGCGCATGTATACGTAAATGCTTTGGCGAGCTGGAAATGACGCGTCACCAACACAGGCAAAAAGCCAATGACCTAAACATAAACATAAACAGTTCTCCTTCCAGCTTCAGAGGAAACTTTGGTCTTGGTCTTGGACAAAATCGAGTTGTTCCTCAGCTCTGTCCATTGCTGACGAGTACACGCCGTTTATAAGTGAAGAAGTGAGCACCGCTGCGTGCCTCCCTATCGCTGCCGTCTGTCCACGCCTGCTCGGCTGGCGGCGACTCACGAAAGATGTCGGCGAGACGCGTGTCAATCTGTCGGCGATCTGTGGGCCAGGGACTCCACGACACACGGCCCGCCGCGCCAGCCCGGCCCGAACAGACAGCGGTCCGACAGGCGGTGGTGCGGTGTGGGTACCTCCCGGTCCGACAGGCGGTGGTGCGGTGTGGGTACCTCCCGGTCCGACAGGCGGTGGTGCGGTGTGGGTGCCTCCCGGTCCGATAGGCGGTGGTGCGGTGTGGGTACCTCCCGGTCCGATAGGCGGTGGTGCGGCGTGGGTGCCTCTCGGTCCGACAGGCGGTGGTGCGGTGTGGGTACCTCCCGGTCCGACAGGCGGTGGTGCGGTGTGGGTACCTCCCGGTCCGACAGGCGGTGGTGCGGTGTGGGTACCTCCCGGTCCGACAGGCGGTGGTGCGGTGTGGGTACCTCCCGGTCCGACAGGCGGTGGTGCGGTGTGGGTGCCTCCCGGTCCGACAGGCGGTGGTGCGGTGTGGGTACCTCCCGGTCCGACAGGCGGTGGTGCGGTGTGGGTGCCTCCCGGTCCGACAGGCGGTGGTGCGGTGTGGGTACCTCCCGGTCCGACAGGCGGTGGTGCGGTGTGGGTACCTCCCGGTCCGACAGGCGGTGGTGCGGTGTGGGTGCCTCCCGGTTCGACAGGCGGTGGTGCGGTGTGGGTGCCTCCCGGTCCGACAGGCGGTGGTGCGGTGTGGGTGCCTCCCGGTCCGACAGGCGGTGGTGCGGTGTGGGTACCTCCCGGGCCCGTGTGGTGCTGTCCCACTGTGGGACGCCACCAGGAGGACTGCCTCCGAGCTCGAGGGTTGCCGAGTGGTGCTCTGAGGCCCCAGCACCGCGGGCAGCTGTTCTGAGTGTTCAGAGTCCGTGGTCGTGCGACAAACGTCAGCAGCAGCTGAGCACTGAACCCGGAGGTTCTGCCTGGTGCCGACACAACACACACACACACACCACCAGTCAGCGTCGCAGCTGAGGTCGCGAACGGCGCTCCACTCCACGTCGGGCCCTGCTCCAGCGGATCGGGCAGCTTCGACAAACTATCTGAGCTGAGCTGAGCCGAGCTGAGCTGAGCTCCGGCACCGAGCCTGCAGTTGTTTCTGCAGGCCCAGAACCGCCGGATATGGCCCCGGCGCCCGCACCGGCCCGGGAGGCGGCGGCAGGAGCGGCAGGGGCAGCAGGGGCGGCGGCGGTGGTGGTGGACTGGCAGGTGCCGGACGCCGAGAAGCTGCTGGCGGCGCTGGGCCCGGCCGCCGCCGGCCTCTGGCTGACGGCCGGCCTCTGCTGGCTCTTTGTAACACACACGGCCGGCAGCGTGCTATGCCACATCCTGCACCGCTACCCGCCCCGGCAGCGGCTCGTCAACGCCCTGCTGGTGCTCTCCTACCCAGCCACGGCCAGCGTGTCGCTGGCCACGCTGGCGGCGCCGCTCGGCCGGCCGCTGCTGGCCGCGCTGGCCGACCTCTGGCTGGGCGTGCACATGTCGCTGGGCGGCGCGCTGGTGCTGGTCGGCTACAGCGGCCGAAGCCAGCTGCTGCGCTGTGTGGCCGCGCGGCCTGGCCTGGTCGCCACGCCAGCCGGCCGCCGTCGGCTCGCCCGCCTGCTGCTGCTGCTGGTCGGCCAGTTCGGGGCCGTCTCGGTGGCGCTCGGCCTGCTGCGGCTGGTGGCGCTGGTGTCGGCGCTGATGCCGGCGCCGGCCCGCTACCGCTGGGCGCCGGCGCCGCTCTGGTTCTACGTGCCGATGCACGTGTCGTTCTTCACACACCTGGCGGCCAGCGCGCTGCTGCGCCACATGACGAAGGCCGACCTGGAGCCGGCCATCGGCCTGACGGAGAAGGCGCGCCTGGTGGCGCTCCTGGTGGACATCCACTGGCTGCAGCGGCTGCTGGCCCGCTGGCTGCTGCCCGGCTGGCGGCTGCGGGCGGCCAGCGCGCCTGTGCTGCGCGAGCTGGTGCTTAGCTGGATCATCCTGGTGCAGACTGCCGAGGCGGTGAGGCGTGTGGAACGGGCCTGGACCCGGCCCGTGCTGGCGGTGCGCGAGCCGTCGCCGCCGCCGCCGCCGATGGTAGCGCCAGGGGGAGGACACGGCGTCGCGGCCGATACGGACCCGCTACTGGACTGTGACAGTGGCCTCTCCGCCGACTCGGACGCAGACTCGCAGATCGGAGAGCCGCCGCCCCGGGACGGCGGGCAGAGCCCTCCGCCGTCACCGCCGGGAGCCGCCGACAGCGAGGGTTCGACGCGGCGCGGCGCCGGGAGGCCAGCGGCCCGGCGATGACCGAGGACGGCGGGCAGAGCCCTCCGCCGTCACCGCCGGGAGCCGCCGACAGCGAGGGTTCGACGCGGCGCGGCGCCGGGAGGCCAGCGGCCCGGCGATGACCGAGGACGGCGGGCAGAGCCCTCCGCCGTCACCGCCGGGAGCCGCCGACAGCGAGGGTTCGACGCGGCGCGGCGCCGGGAGGCCAGCGGCCCGGCGATGACCGAGGACGGCGGGCAGAGCCCTCCGCCGTCACCGCCGGGAGCCGCCGACAACGAGGGTTCGACGCGGCGCGGCGCCGGGAGGCCAGCGGCCCGGCGATGACCGAGGACGGCCGGACGGAGAAGCGCAACTCTGCCACGGGACGGCTGTGAGCGGTCTCAGGTGCGTGGTGACACGCTACTGCTCCTGGCTGATAGTGGTAAGAGTTCAGTCGAGATCCGTGCGTAGAAACACACGTGGAAATCGAGTCGCGGACTGCATTGGAACGTTTAAGTGCGCAAAACATTAATATACGACTAGTGTTACGTGCCTACGAGTATTGGCGTGCAACACCAGAGCGAGCCGCCGTCCAGCATATAGGGCATACCAAGTGCATATGAAACTAAGGCATCACACAATGGCGATTGGAAAACATCGATGTTGCCTTTTGCATACTATTGGACATGGGGACACTAAACAGCATCCAACACTAACTTCTTTGATAGTCAAAATAATATTAACGGTATGAAAAGCTCGCGTGCCATAACTCTGCTGTATACTATTCAAGTTCAGCACTGATGTAGTAGCCTAGGGAATGTCCACAAAGATTGCACGTTGCAAATGGTTGCGGCAGCAATCCGTCCGGAGAAAATCCCTTTCGTAGCGCTGCTGGATCCAATAAGCTTTTGGCCAATGTCTGAACTGTTGATTTAGAGAGCTCAGAAAGGTTCCAGAGATGGGTAGATTCAGGCCAAATCCAGCCAATCACCCTCTGCGTGCGGGACACGGAACGTGCACTTTCGTTTAGAAATGTCGAAGCATGTGTGTGCCATAAAGATCATCTCAGCGTGGAGGGCATTAGGGCTCCACAACTAAAGCTTTCATCAACAGACAGACCGTATATGACGCAAGACAAGTGGCTGTCATATAGTTGCTCTTATCCATGCTCGCACCATCCGTCCGTGACGGCGCGGTGCGAGCCGACTGACCTGTTCATCGAGAGCGCCACCTCACGGAGGTACTTGAGACCGGCCAGGCTGTCGGGCAGGCCGGTCAGCTGGTTGCTGCTGGCGTTCAGGTAGGTCAGGTGGCGACACTGGCCCAGCGCGCCCGGCAGCTCCGCCAGACGGTTACTGCTGACGTTCAGCTCCGACAGGTGACCGCTCAGCAGCAGCAGACTGCCGGCAGAGGTCAGGGTCAGCTCCGACAGGTGACCGCTCAGCAGCAGAAGACTGCCGGCAGAGGTCAGGGTCAGCTCCGACAGGTGACCGCTCAGCAGCAGCAGACTGCCGGCAGAGGTCAGGGTCAGCTCCGACAGGTGACCGCTCAGCAGCAGAAGACTGCCGGCAGAGGTCAGGGTCAGCTCCGACAGGTGACCGCTCAGCAGCAGAAGACTGCCGGCAGAGGTCAGGTCAGCTCCGACAGGTGACCGCTCAGCAGCAGAAGACTGCCGGCAGAGGTCAGGGTCAGCTCCGACAGGTGACCGCTCAGCAGCAGCAGACTGCCGGCAGAGGTCAGGGTCAGCTCCGACAGGTGGCCGCTCAGCAGCAGAAGACTGCCGGCAGAGGTCAGGTCAGCTCCGACAGGTGACCGCTCAGCAGCAGCAGACTGCCGGCAGAGGTCAGGGTCAGCTCCGACAGGTGACCGCTCAGCAGCAGAAGACTGCCGGCAGAGGTCAGGTCAGCTCCGACAGGTGACCGCTCAGCAGCAGAAGACTGCCGGCAGAGGTCAGGTCAGCTCCGACAGGTGACCGTCGGACCAGCTCCGACAGGTGAGGTCAGGGTCAGCAGCAGCAGACTGCCGGCAGAGGTCAGGGTCAACATCAGACTGCCGGGAGAGGTCAGGGTCAACAGCAGACTGCCGGGAGAGGTCAGGGTCAGCAGCAGACTACCGGGAGAGGTCAGGGTCAGCAACAGGCTACCGGAGGGGGACATCATAGGTCAGGGTCAACATCAGACTGCCGGGAGAGGTTAGGGTCAGCAGCAGACAGCCGGGAGAGGTCAGGGTCAGCAGCAGACTACCGGAGGGGGACATCATAGGTCAGGGTCAACATCAGACTACCGGGAGAGGTCAGGGTCAGCAGCAGACTGCCGGGAGAGGTCAGGGTCAGTAGCAGACTGCCGGGAGAGGTCAGGGTCAGCAGCAGACTACCGGAGGGGGACATCATAGGTCAGGGTCAACATCAGACTGCCGGGAGAGGTCAGGGTCAGCAACAGACTACCGGGAGAGGTCAGGGTCAACAGCAGACTACCGGAGGGGGACATCATAGGTCAGGGTCAGCAGCAGACTACCTGTAGAGGTCAGGGTCAGCAACAGACTACCGGGAGAGGTCAGGGTCAACAGCAGACTACCAGGAGAGGTCAGGGTCAACAGAAGACTACCGGAGGGGGACATCATAGGTCAGGGTCAACATCAGACTGCCGGGAGAGGTCAGGGTCAACAGCACACTACCTGAGGGGGACATCATAGGTCAGGGTCAACAGCAGACTGCCGGGAGAGGTCAGGGTCAACAGCAGACTACCAGAGGGGGACATCATAGGTCAGGGTCAACAGCAGACTGTCGGGAGAGGTCAGGGTTAACAGCAGACTGCCGGGAGAGGTCAGGGTCAACAGCAGACTGCCGGAGGGGGGGGGGGACATCATAGAGGTCAGCGGCATCAGAA
Source organism: Chirona hameri (assembly GCA_036785665.1). Taxonomy (NCBI): domain Eukaryota; kingdom Metazoa; phylum Arthropoda; class Thecostraca; order Balanomorpha; family Balanidae; genus Chirona; species Chirona hameri. The sequence goes on from JAXIVJ010005521.1 coordinate 30,525, forward strand.
GTGGACAAAGCAAGCTCGCTAAGTTACATTACCAGTCGATCATATATCAGTTTGGTTTCATTCCTATTGTCGTTCCCAGAGGTCAGTGGGATCATATTCATAAAGCTTTGCCATCAAAATCACGCGCCAAGCGCCGCCCCCGGGTGGACTCGAACCACCAACCTTTCGGTTAACAGCCGAACGCGCTAACCAATTGCGCCACGGAGGCCTTGGGATGCACGTAAATCCACTTCATATAGATTGCTTTATCTTATCCAGATGCCTTATATTCCATTTACCTGGTGTGATTTTGATCTGGACACCGACGGTTGCATTTTCTGCAACCCAGCCATTCTACTGCAGATTTGTATATATGTGTCCAGTATGACTCATAAAAGGACTGACCGGGCAGCCGCTATCGCCTGGATTGAGGACTGAGGCTGGGCAGCTGAGCTGAGAGACTGGGAAGTTTCAGTTGAATTTCAGAAGAATCAGTTGTTGAACCAAACTGGTTACAAATCGAAATGAGTCGGTGTAAGCTGTGTCGGATTACCATGGGCTGGTTACCATGGTACCTTGGTACCTGGTTACCATGTCGGATTACCATGGGAGGCTGTGTCATTTGTTGAGCATCAGAAACGAATGGTGAATCAATGATCAGCATCGATGATCAATCATCGAAGCAGCAACCCACAGACATTTGTCTAACTTCACACACCATACCATCATTATTTAAGTAGTGTTGTATGCAAATCAGTTACAGTCTTGTATAACTACAAGAACTTGTGTAGTAGCACTATATTACAACTTCTCGAGAAAACAATTGTAAGGATTTTTGAAAACAAATGACCCAAAATGCATCGGCCGGGAATCGAACCCGGGCCGCCCGCGTGGCAGGCGAGCATTCTACCACTGAACCACCGATGCTTGCTTTACAACCCATGCAGCCGGTTCTGCGGAGCACAGGGACCGTGCTCTGTGGCGTCATGACTTCTGAATGACGTACGTTACACCATGACTGGCCAGGCGTGGCACGCGTTTTTACACTACAGGTGGGAATAGGTCTCGACGTGCCAGAGCCGGTCATTTTTCTCCACTGTGGCACGGTACACGGCCCTGTGCGCCGCAGAACCGGCTGTATGCCAGATGAAGCAAGCATCGGTGGTTCAGTGGTAGAATGCTCGCCTGCCACGCGGGCGATTCCCGGCCGATGCATTTTGGCTCCTCAGACGATGTTGCGATGAGACATGATAACCGACCCGTCCAGTTCCACACACCGCACGCTATTTTATCGTCTTTGACACGGCAAACTGATTTTTTACACAACGTTGAGACGTTCGAAAGACACGTCACTTTTTTTTAAAACAGACATTTCATGGGCGTCGGAGGCGGGGAACATTTTCAGATTTTAACATTACGTCTATGGGCGTTGCATGGAATGAATTGACTTCAAAATGCCTCCGTCCCCCCCCCCCCCCCAGGCGCGTAGGGAGGATTTCGCCCCTGGGAGGAGGGGGGGGGGGGAATGGGATCAGAGGGGCCCTCGTAGCCAAGGGGGGGGGCACATAATTAACCCGCGCACTGCAGGGGGGGGGGGGGGGTTGATTTCCGCCTCCCCCCGTCAGGTTTTTCAAAGATAGCGAAAAAACGGCGGCGCTGCGCGCCGCCGGGTTTTCGCACACCTGTCAGGACATCAATTGCGCACACTTTGAAGAAAAAAATAACCTCGGGTCATCTCAGGTCAGGTCACCAGACCAGGTCAGGTGACCCCACCTCCAAAAATGTTTACAGTTGTGCCAAAGCCAGAGTTTTTCACCGATCAGTTTGAAACTTGCAGGATGTCATGAGGGCATAAGTAATTACCATTCGTTTATCTCGGAATTTTGATATCGGTGACCTAAGGTCAGGTCAATTTCGTAACCTCATAAGTCAATGGGGAAATATACAAATGCTAAGGATATGCATGATATTAGTCCAATTACTTCTGGATCATGTTATGATAGGATAATATTGATGATCCAAGTGTAAGTTTTGTTCAGTGACCCCTATTGGGTCATTTGAGGTCATGCGAGGTCACCATCACTTTTTTTGTCAATAACTCACGACATAATTCAGATAGAGGAGTGCAACAGACATAAATGTGTTTGTCTCGTCGAGACACGTCTTCCCATATGCAACATGCCCTACTTGGGTCACCACTTGACCTTGACCTGAGGTCATTTTAAGTTGACTTAACAAGATCACCATGTACATCATTCAAAGCGCCTTTACAAGATAAACACAATGGCGCGAACAGTTTTGCGTTATCTGTATTACATAAAAAGTTAATAGCGAAAAACTATTTGGCAAAAAAAGTATTTTTTCCTTTTTTGACCTCTGGAACCTCAAATATTGACCTGAGATCAAATTTGAGGACACCTAAGCGATTGCAAATTTCACTGGCTGGCGTTTGATTTTTTCGGTTTGTTTCTAACTAGCATAGTTTCTGAGATATATGGGCATTTCTGGAGCGATGTCCTAAAACAGGAAAAAACTGGCAAATTTGACCTTTGATGACCTCTGGTGACCTCAATTTTGACCTGACCTAAAACAATACTGAAATACTTTCGATAGAACATGTATCAAGCTATCAAATGCCGTTTTCCGCTTCTCGCTACGTAGCGTAATTTTCGAGATCTCAAGGGGGGGGGGGGGCGGAAATCAACCCTCCCCCTGCAGTTCGTGTTCGGTGCAAAGCCCCTGCAGTGCGCGGGTTAAAACAGTACAGAATGTTGTATGTTGTAAAACAACGACAAATAAGTTTTGGACCACGAAAAAAAGAGATATTTTTTTTTGGGGAGTCAAAAACTCAACATTTCGAAAATCCGAGATAGCCATTTTTAATATAATGTCATTTCCTTTCTTTCGGCATTTCGTATTTGTAATTTGCTTCAAAACTCGAATTTCTACGATGTCAAACATTTATTGTTTTTCCACCAAAAATGACATGATATGACGTGATTAAAACGTTATTATCACACAAAGTACTCCACCATTTGCATTGAAATGTTGTGATAAGCCATACAATTGATGCAGCATAATGTACTGAAAGAGGCCCCCAGCGGGGCGCGGGTTAATTACAATATTATCCTGAATCTTCAATTCGGATTCAGGGAACAACACAGTACAGTACGTACATGCCGATTGTGCACATGTACGATGAAGTTACACAATCTCTACAAAATAACGAAATAACACGCTCACTATACCTTGATTTACAGAAAGCTTTGGATGCAGTTTGCTTAGCAATTCTTTTGAAACAAATACACCGCATTGTGATACGATGGGTTTCTACAACACGATAGTCATATATTAATAAGAGGCATAGAATGGCAATAATAGACGAGGTTGCATCTAATAAACAAATTATTAAAATTGGCGTCCCACAGGGTTCAATTTTAGGTCCTCTTTTATTTATTCTCTATATTATTGACATCAGCAATACAACAGACATAGGTACCTTTTACTTATTTGCTGATGATATACGGCAATTTGTATTCAAGCTAGAAATGTTGAAGAGCTCCAAATAAATATTAATGAATTAATTCAACACAAATTAACGAGTGTTTCCATGTAAATATATTACCACTAAATGCATCAAAGACAAATCACCAAATATATTCAATATCAATGACGTGACAAGATCTTGACATAGCATTATTTGATAAACCAATCACGAGAAATACATGCATTAAATACTTAGTTCTTGTAGATGAAAATCGTAAATGGAATAGTATATAGTGTATTTGTAATATGTGTGATAAGCCGTAATATAGGAGTTATCGGAATATCCAAGCTTTATTTATCCTCACAGCAACTTCTATTGCAGTACAATGTATTAATTCCGCCTAATCTAATTATTGTGCAGTGATCTGTATTCTGGGGTAAGAATTATGCAACTAACATTAAAAAGCTTTTGATAGTGCAGAAACGAGCGATTTGTTCGCCCCTGTAGCTCAGTGGGAGAGCGCTGGGCTTCTGACCTTTCCTGGTAGTGGCAGCCCGAGTTCGAGTCAAAGTCAAAGCCTACATTACCAAAGCCTTGTACTCCTCTCAGACGTTACTAACATACACTGGAAAACAATGAGAACTTTCACTGGTCTTCCTTCGAGAGCCTCACCGGCGCTCGACCGGCAGACCACCTCTACCACCACATGACCCTCTAAAGGCCAGCAGAGGGGCCTCTACAAATCGGCAGGGGCCTCTAAAGACCGGCAGATGTCCATCTGCATACCGAGAGGGGCCTATAAAGGCCGGCAGAGGGCCCTCTACACTCACTCTACATATCGACAGGGTCTTCTAAAGGCCAGCAGAGGGCCCTCTAAAGGCCAGCAGAGGGCCCTCTACAGATTGGCTGGGACACTGCAGATCGACAGGGCCCCTAAAGACTGGAAGAGGGCACTCTACAGGTCGGCAGGGCCCTCTAAATGCCGGCAGAGGCTCTCTGCAGATTGGCAGGGCGATCTACAGAACGGCAGGGGCCTCTACAGACCGGCAGGGCCCTCTAAAGGGCGACATGGCCCTTCTAAAGGTCGGAAGGGTCCTCTTAAAGGCCGGCAAGGGCATCTAAAGGCCGGAAGAGGACCCTCTATAGAGTGGCTGGGGCACTCTGCAGATCGACAGGGCCCCTAAAGGCTAGAAGAGGGCCCTCTACAGGTCGGCAGGGCCCTCGACATGCTGGAAGGGCCCTCTAAAGGCCGGCAGAGGGCCCTCTACATATTGGCTGGGACACTGCAGATCGACAGGGCCCCTACAGTCTGGAAGAGGGCCCTCTACAGGTCGACAGGGCCCTCTAAATGTCGACAGAGGCTCTCTACAGATTGGCAGGGCCTCTAACGGCCGGCAGAGGGCCCTCTCCAGATCGGCAGGGACCCTCTACAGATCGGCAGGACCCTACAAAGGTCGGTATAGGGCCCTCTACAACCGGGAGGGGCCCTCTAAATGCCGATAGAAGGCCCTCTGCAGATCGGCAGGGCCCTTTAAAGGCTGGTAGAGGGCCCTATCCACCAGTGGCCAAATTCAGGGAGTTAGGGGAGGGATGTCAATTTGTTTGCATGTTGCCAGATGTGATAGCATGAAATGGGGTGTCCAGCTTTAAAAACACATGACAATTTTGACCTCATTTTCATGTTTTTAGACCCAGACACCTCCTTCATGCTATCATTTTTGATAAGACATACAACTTTGACATCCCTCAATTCCACCTAAGTCTCTGAATTTGGCCACCATGCTATCCACTGGCTGGAGCCCCTTTCTACGTATTTATATATACATGCCTTTGACAGACTAAGCAAATGCTGTTATTTATTCGTGTTACAATTTTTTTTTCTCGGTTCGTGGGCGTTCTTTTATGCGACGTAAGGCGTCTTGCGGGCGCCTGACACAATCCAAAACACGACCTTCGGCCCCAGGGGGCCCTCGCTCGGTCACCAGAGGGGCCCGCCTGGCCTCCAGGAGGAGGAGGGGAGGGGGCATGGCCACCTTCCCCCTTGCCTACGCCCTTGCCCCACACACTTTCAGAAGGTGGCGACGCCCTTGTGCAATGTCGAAATACGAGGTTGATATGGTGCGTTTAGCGTAAAGTATTTCTGTGTAGCTCTCTAGAGCTCAATATGCCAATATCTATACAATATAAATATTAACCCGCGCACTGCAGGGGGGGGGGGGGGGGGGGGGGGAGGTGATTCCCGCCCCCTCAGGTTTATCGCAGATAGCGATAAAACTTCGGCGCTGCGCGCCGCCGGGTTTCGGCACACTGTTAGGCCATCAATTGTAATGGCCTAACAGTGCACGCTTTGAAGAGAAAAAATTACCTAGGGTCATCTCAGGTCAGATCACCAGACCAGGTCAAGTGACCCCACCTTTAAAAACGTTTGCAGTGGTGCCAATGCCAGTTTCTCACCAATCAGTTTGTAACTTACAGGGTGCCATGAGGGGATAAGTACTTACAATTCGTATATCTCGGAATTGTGATATCGGTGACCTAAGATCAGGTCAATTTCATGACCTCCCCATAATAAGGCAATGGGGAAATATTACAATGCTTCCTGTTTCATGGATATGCATGCTATTAGTTCAATAACTTCTAGATCATGTTATTATAGGATGTTCGTGATGATCCAAGTGTAAGTTTTGTTCAGTGACCCCTATGGGGTCATTTGAGGTCATCCGAGTTCACCATCACTTGTTTGTCAATAACTCGCGACATAATGAAGATAGAGGACATAAATGTGTTTGTCTCGTCGAGACACGTCTCCCTATATGCAACATGACCTATTATGGTCTTGACCTCAGGTCAAGGTCACGTGACCTGTGGTCAATTTTTTTAGTTGACCTAACAAGGTCACCATGTATAATGTATATCATTTGAAGTGCCTTGACGAGGAAAACACAATGGCGTTAACAGTTTTCCGTTAGCTTTATTAGGCTAAAAGTTATTAGCGAAAAACTGTTATGCAAAAATGCAGCATTTCCCCCCTTTTTGACCTCTGGGCTCTGGAGTCTCAAATGTTGACCCCAGATCAAATTTGAGGACATGTTGTCGATTGCAAATTTCAATGACTGGCGGTTGATTTTTCCCTGTTTTTTTTTCTTCTTCTCTCTAGCTAGCATAGTTCCAGATATATATGGGAATTTCTGGAGCGAAGTCCTAAAACAGGAAAAAGGAGAAAAATTTGACCTTTGATGACCTCTGGTGATCTGAATTTTGTCCTGACCTAAACAAATACTGAATACTTTCGATAGAACTTGTACCATGCTATCAAACGCCGTTTTCCGCTTGTCGCTACGTAGCGTAGTTTTCGAGATTTTACGGGGGCAGGGGGAATCAACCACCACCCCCTGCAGTTCGTGTTCGGCGCAAACCCCCTGCGGGTTTAAACTTTTTTTTTTAATGAAATTGAGCACTGTTTGCGAAAACAATGTCATAATCGTGTTCGGCAGCAATTACTTCATATTTTGCACCACAAGCGGCGTACATTTTACAACTTCTGGGAAGGTGGGACAGTCCCTTGAATTTACCGATACACACCAAAAACTCCTTATTGGCCCACGAGGTGGCAATATCCCTTTAACATGGTTTGTAGGTTGAGCCCGCTCACTAACTGTGCCTGGGTTCTACTCCGCCCCTCAACGCCCGGCTCAAATGATTTGCCAATTGCCATGCCATTTGCCGTTTTACTGTCTAATTAAATATATGCTACATAGCGATATATCTGTGTAGGCTGTTCCGCATGGCATTGAGATGCTGCGACACAGTCCACTCGTCAGACACACATGAGAAATAATTTGAGCCAGCCGTCCAACGTCGGAGAACACAAGCACAGCCAGTGAGTCTACATTCCATGATAGTGTAAGCCATTGTAAGAATTTTGAACGTCATATAACAACAAGTGAGCCAAAATGCATCGGCCGGGAATCGAACCCGGGCCGCCCGCGTGGCAGGCGAGCATTCTACCACTGAACCACCGATGCTTGTTTATGTGTCATAGCGCTGTTTCTGCGGCGCCAGGGAACGTGCACTGTGGTGTCACGACCTCTGAATGACGTCACGCCATGACTGGCCTGACATGGACTGGCGTGGCGTGACGAGTTTTTCCACCGGTGCCGGTCATTTTCCTCCACTGCGGCACAGTACACGGCCCTATGCGCCGCAGAAACGGCTGTATGGCAGATTAAGCAAGCATCGGTGGTTCAGTGGTAGAATGCTCGCCTGCCACGCGGGCGGCCCGGGTTCGATTCCCGGCCGATGCATTTTGTTTCTTTGATGCAATTAATGATTTTTTTTATTGGCTTCACAAACATGTGAAGACTGAGCCGCCTTACCGGCTGTATCTGAGTTATTCGTCGGTCGGTCGGTCGGTCGGTCGGTCGCTCGCTCGTTCGTTCGTTCGTTCGTTCGTTCGTTCGTTCGTTCGTTCGTTCGTTCGTTCGTTCGTTCGTTCGTTCGTTCGTTCGTTCGGCGACTGGCTCCAATGAATCCTACCATGTTTTTTTTTAGAAGCCTGTGAGTGTTGAGGCACGGAGCCGCACTGCACCATTTAATCCAAGTCCGGCAGAGCACCACTCGGAGCTCAGTTCAGGGACTGGGTGAACTGGAGGGTTCACCTCACCTGTCGACCGGCACGCTGATCAGCAGGTTCTTGCTGAAGTCGGCCGTGGTGATCTCGGCCTCCTGACCCATGGCAAACAGGTCCGCCGGGATCTCTGCCGCCTTCTGGCCGCTGTGCGACAGCAGCCGACTGTTCTTCATCTGCACGACAACGAGACACGACCGTGGTTAGTACCGAGACACGATCACGGTTAGTACCGAGACATGCTCACGGCTAGTACCGACTACCGAGACATGACCACGGTTAGTACCGAGACACGACCACGGCTATTACCGACTACCGAGACATGACCACGGTTAGTACCGAAGCACGATCACGGTTAGTACCGATATACGACCACGGTTAGTACCGAGGCACGATCACGGTTAGTACCGAGACACAACCGCGGTTAGTACCGAGACACGACCACGGTTAGTACCGAAACACGATCACGGCTAGTACCGATATACGATCACGGCTAGTACCGACTACCGAGACACGACCACGGTTAGTACCGAGACACGGTCACGGTTAGTACCGATATACGATCACGGCTAGTACCGACTACCGAGACACGACCACGGTTAGTACCGAGGCACGACCACGGTTAGTACCGAGGCACGATCACGGTTAGTACCGAGACACGGTCACGGTTAGTACCGATATAGGATCACGGCTAGTACCGACTACCGAGACACGACCACGGTTAGTACCGAGGCACGATCACGGTTAGTACCGACTACCGAGACACGACCACGGTTAGTACCGAAACACGATCACGGCTAGTACCGATATACGATCACGGTTAGTACCGACTACCGAGACACGACCACGGTTAGTACCGACACACGACCACGTCTAGTACCGATGAATGATCACGGTTAGTACCGAAACACGATCACGGCTAGTACCGAATACGATCACGGTTAGTACCGACTACCGAAACACGCCCACGGTTAGTACCGATACACGACCACGGCTAGTACCGAGGAATGATCACGGTTAGTACCAAAACACGATCACGGCTAGTACCGAGGCACGATCACGGTTAGTACCGAGACACGCCCACGGTTAGTACCGAGACACGATCACGGTTAGTACCGAGACACGATCACGGTTAGTACCGACTACCGAGACACGACCACGGTTAGTACCGAGACACGATCACGGTTAGCACCGAGACACGATCACGGTTAGTACCGACTACCGAGACACGACCACGGTTAGTACCGAGCCACGATTACGGTTAGTACCGAGACACGACCACGGTTAGTACCGAGACACGATCACGGTTAGTACCGATACACGATCACGGTTAGTACCGAGACACGATCACGGTTAGCACCGAGACACGATCACGGTTAGTACCGACTACCGAGACACGACCACGGTTAGTACCGAGACACGATCACGGTTAGTACCGAGACACGAGCACGGTTAGTACCGACTACCGAGACACGACCACGGTTAGTACCGAGACACGATCACGGTTAGTACCGAGACACGACCACGGTTAGTACCGAGACACGACCACGGTTATTACGACTACCGAGACACGACCACGGTTAGTACCGAGACACGATCACGGTTAGTACCGAGACATGCTCACGGCTAGTACCCACTACCGAGACACGACCACGGTTAGTACCGATACACGATCACGGTTAGTACCGAGACACGATCACGGCTAGTACCGAGACACGATCACGGCTAGTACCGAGACACGATCACGGTTAGTACCGACTACCGAGACACGACCACGGTTAGTACCGAGACACGACCACGGTTAGTACCGAGACACGATCACGGTTAGTACCGACTACCGAGACACGATCACGGTTAGTACCGAGACACGATCACGGCTAGTACCGAGACACGATCACGGCTAGTACCGAGACACGATCACGGTTAGTACCGACTACCGAGACATGACCACGGTTAGTACCGATACACGATCACGGTTAGTACCGAGACACGATCACGGCTAGTACCGAGACACGATCACGGTTAGTAACGACTACCGAGACACGACCACGGTTAGTACCGAGACACGATCACAGTTAGTACCGACTACCGAGACACGACCACGGTTAGTACCGAGAGGCGACCACGGTTAGTACCGAGACACGATCACGGTTAGTACCGACTACCGAGACACGACCACGGTTAGTACCGAGACACGATCACGGTTAGCACCGAGACACGATCACGGTTAGTACCGACTACCGAGACACGACCACGGTTAGTACCGAGACACGACCACGGTTAGTACCGAGACACGATCACAGTTAGTACCGACTACCGAGACACGATCACAGTTAGTACCGACTACCGAGACACGACCACGGTTAGTACCGATATACGATCACGGTTAGTACCGACTACCGAGACACGATCACGGTTAGTACCGAGACACAATCACGGCAGTACCGAGACACGATCACGGCTAGTACCGAGACACGATCACGGTTAGTACCGACTACCGAGACACGACCACGGTTAGTACCGAGACACGATCACGGTTAGTACCGAGACACGACCACGGTTAGTACCGAGACACGATCACGGTTAGTACCGAGACACGATCAAGGCTAGTACCGAGACACGATCACGGTTAGTAACGACTACCGAGACACGACCACGGTTAGTACCGAGACACGATCACAGTTAGTACCGACTACCGAGACACGACCACGGTTAGTACCGAGACACGATCACGGTTAGTACCGAGACACGACCAAGGTTAGCACCGATACACGATCACGGTTAGTACCGACTACCGAGACACGATCACGGTTAGTACCGAGGCACGGTCACGGTTATTACCGAGACACGATCACGGTTAGTACCGATACATGATCACGGTTAGTACCGAGACACGACCACGGATAGTACCGAGGCACGATCACGGTTAGTACCGACTACCGAGACACGACCACGGTTAGTACCGAAACACGATCACGGCTAGTACCGAGATACGATCACGGTTAGTACCGAGACACGATCACGGTTATTACCGACTACCGAGACACGACCACGGTTAGTACCGAGACACGATCACGGTTAGTACCGAGACACGATGACGGTTAGTACCGATACACGATCACGGATAGTACCGAGACACGACCACGGTTATTACCGACTACCGAGACACGACCACGGTTAGTACCGAGACACGACCACGGTTAGTACCGAGACACGATCACGGTTAGTACCGAGACACGATCACGGTTAGTACCGATATACGACCACGGTTAGTACCGAGACACGATCACGGTTAGTACCGAGACACGATGACGGTTAGTACCGATACACGATCACGGATAGTACCGAGACACGACCACGGTTATTACCGACTACCGAGACACGACCACGGTTAGTACCGAGGCACGACCACGGTTAGTACCGAGACACGATCACGGTTAGTACCGAGACACGATGACGGTTAGTACCGATACACGATCACGGATAGTACCGAGACACGACCACGGTTATTACCGACTACCGAGACACGACCACGGTTAGTACCGAGACACGACCACGGTTAGTACCGAAACACGATCACGGCTAGTACCGAGACACGACCACGGCTAGTACCGAGACACGATCACGGTTAGTACCGAGACACGATCACGGTTAGTACCGAGACACGACCACGGTTAGTACCGAGACACGACCACGGTTAGTACCGAGACACGACCACGGTTAGTACCGAGACACGACCACGGTTAGTACCGAGACACGATCACGGTTAGTACCGATACACGATCACGGTTAGTACCGAGACACGATGACGGTTAGTACCGAGACACGATCACGGATAGTACCGAGACACGACCACGGTTATTACCGACTACCGAGACACGACCACGGTTAGTACCGAGACACGACCACGGTTAGAACCGAAACACGATCACGGCTAGTACCGACTACCGAGACACGATGACGGTTAGTACCGAAACACGATCACGGTTAGTACCGAGACACGACCACGGTTAGTACCGAGACACGATCACGGCTAGTACCGAGACACGATCACGGTTATTACCGACTACCGAGACATGACCACGGTTAGTACCGAGACACGATCACGGTTAGTACCGAGACACGACCACGGTTAGTACCGAGCCACGACCACGGTTATTACCGACTACCGAGACACGACCACGGTTAGTACCGATATACGACCACGGCTAGTACCGAGACACGATCACGGTTATTACAGACTACCGAGACACGACCACGGTTAGTACCGAGACACGACCACGGTTAGTACCGAGACACGACCACGGTTAGTACCGAGGCACGACCACGGTTAGTACCGAGACACGACCACGGTTATTACCGACTACCGAGACACGACCACGGTTAGTACCGATATACGACCACCGCTAGTATCGAGACACGATCACGGTTATCACCGACTACCGAGACACGACCACGGTTAGTATCGATACACGACCACGGTTAGTACCGAGACACGATCACGGCTAGTACCGACTACCGAGACACGACCACGGTTAGTACCGAGACACGATCACGGCTAGTACCGACTACCGAGACACGACCACGGTTAGTACCGATACACGATCACGGTTAGTACCGAGACACGACCACGGTTAGTACCGAGACACGGCCACGGTTAGTACCGAGACACGACCACGGTTATTACCGACTACCGAGACACGACCACGGTTAGTACCGAGACACGACCACGGTTAGTACCGATATACGATCACGGTTAGTAGCGAGACACGACCTCGGCTAGTACCGAGACACGATGACGGTTAGTACCGAGACACGACCACGGTTAGTACCGATATACGATCACGGTTAGTAGCGAGACACGACCTCGGCTAGTACCGAGACACGACCACGGTTAGTACCGAGACACGATCACGGTTAGTACCGAGACACGATGACGGTCAAAATAGAACACGAGATCGGGGACTGGTGCAGAACAGTGACGGGACAGGCACTGGGCAGGAAACGGAGCCCGTGACCGCGGAGAGCCGCCAGACAGAAGTTTGGGGTGTAACGACTCAGCACAGACAGCACATCACAGACAGCACAGCACAGACAGCACAGCACAGACGGCACCGTAGTGGGCGGGACAGGCGACAGGCACGTGGATACAGACAGTTTAAAATCCAGATGATTGGTGACGGCACACTGCGTCCTTCACAACTTTCTGCTGAATCCACGACAGCTGCACCCGCTTCCTCAGTGTGCTGGCCCTCACTGTCCGTTCCTGGCGACACCCACCTTGTGCACCTCGTGTGGCGTGCACCCACCTTGTGCACCTCGTGTGGCGAGTACCCACCTTGTGCACCTCGTGTGGCGAGTACCCACCTTGTGTACCTCGTGTGGCGAGTACCCACCTTGTGTACCTCGTGTGGCGAGTACCCACCTTGTGCATCTCGTGTGGCGTACACCCACCTTGTGTACCTCGTGTGGCGTGTACCCACCTTGTGCACCTCGTGTTGCGAGCACCCACCTTGTGCACCTCGTGTGGCGAGTACCCACCTTGTGCACCTCGTGTGGCGAGTACCCACCTTGTGCACCTCGTGTGGCGAGTACCCACCTTGTGCACCTCGTGTGGCGTGTACCCACCTTGTGCACCTCGTGTTGCGAGCACCCACCTTGTGCACCTCGTGTGGCGAGTACCCACCTTGTGCACCTCGTGTGGCGAGTACCCACCTTGTGCACCTCGTGTGGCGTGCACCCACCTTGTGTACCTCGTGTGGTGAGCACCCACCTTGTGCACCTCGTGTGGTGTGCACCCACCTTGTGCACCTCGTGTGGCGTGCACCCACCTTGTGTACTTCGTGTGGCGAGTACCCACCTTGTGCACCTCGTGTGGCGAGTACCCACCTTGTGCACCTCGTGTGGCGAGTACCCACCTTGTGTACCTCGTGTGGCGAGTACCCACCTTGTGTACCTCGTGTGGCGTGCACCCACCTTGTGTACCTCGTGTGGCGTGCACCCACCTTGTGCACCTCGTGTGGCGAGTACCCACCTTGTGCACCTCGTGTGGCGAGTACCCACCTTGTGCACCTCGTGTGGCGAGTACCCACCTTGTGCATCTCGTGTGGCGTGCACCCACCTTGTGCACCTCGTGTGGCGAGTACCCACCTTGTGCATCTCGTGTGGCGTGCACCCACCTTGTGTACCCCGTGTGGCGTGCACCCACCTTGTGCACCTCGTGCAGCCGGTCTCGCTCTGCCGCCTGTCCGTCGGTGACGTCACACGGCCCGCCGCCGCCGGCGTCGTCACTCAGGCCGGGGATCAGCAGGCCCTCCACGGCCGCCTGGCCCTGAAGCCGCTCCCTGCCCGCGACCGGCACACAGTCAGAACCGGTACCTATATACACAGTCGGTGACATAACCGCAACACAGTCAGTGTCGCAGCCGGCGGCCGGCACAGTCGCAGTCATAGACGGTACATAGTCAGACTCACAGCCGGCACCGGGCAGCCGCTTCCTGCCCATACCAGCGTCTGGCCACAGACGGGGTTACCACACAGGGCGAGCCGAGACAATCCGACAGAACATACAGAACATATTGGGGTTTAAAGAGGAGAACGCGACTTCACAAGAAAGCACAGATAAGTACCGGAGGACACACGGCGAGATAATTCAGGAGTCGATAGACGGGAGTACTGAAAAGACACCGTTAACGTTTATCAACGATCAGACGTAAAATAAAAATAGACGAAACTAGTAACTACGTCTACTAAATTCAGACACATTCGAATCCATAATTAGTGAGAAATATACACAGAAGACAGAAGGTATTCGTATTTATAAGAGACCGTGCACGCGATTCTCGATAGAAGGCACGATGACCGAAGTTTCAATTTCGATAACCAAACATTCCTTTCGCATCGAATTTGCATTACATCTACTCATAGGTCCTCAAAATGTATAGCAAGCTCAGTTTTTTTTTTATAAACCACAACATTTTACAAGCGGTGCGACAAAAATATACAAGTTTAACTGAAACTGGGGTACATTTACCGGACATGCGCATGATAGAACAGCAAATAGACAGTAAAAAACAGACTGCCAGACAAAAACACAGGATGATAACGATTGGCAGTGCAACAACGCACTGACTAACAGAACACGCAGTGATACCGATTCAGAGCAAGCATAAACGTCTTGTAGAAAGCCGAATCATAGGCGGAGGTCAACGAGAATACAATGGTAAAACAACAGGCGGAGGTCAACGAGAAGACAATGGTAAAACAACAGGCGGAGGTCAACGAGAAGACAATGGTAAAACAACAGCCGGAGGTCAACGAGAAGACAATGGTAAAACAACAGGCGGAGGTCAACGAGAAGACAATGGTAAAACAACAGGCGGAGGTCAACGAGAAGACAATGGTAAAACAACAGGCGGAGGTCAACGAGAAGACAATGGTAAAACAACAGGCGGAGGTCAACGAGAAGACAATGGTAAAACAACAGGCGGAGGTCAACGAGAAGACAATGGTAAAACAACAGGCGGAGGTCAACGAGAAGACAATGGTAAAACAACAGGCGGAGGTCAACGAGAAGACAATGGTAAAACAACAGGCGGAGATCAACGAGAAGACAATGGTAAAACAACAGGCGGAGGTCAACGAGAAGACAATGGTAAAACAACAGGCGGAGGTCAACGAGAAGACAATGGTAAAACAACAGGCGGAGGTCAACGAGAAGACAATGGTAAAACAACAGGCGGAGGTCAACGAGAAGACAATGGTAAAACAACAGGCGGAGGTCAACGAGAAGACAATGGTAAAACAACAGGCGGAGGTCAACGAGAAGACAATGGTAAAACAACAGGCGGAGGTCAACGAGAAGACAATGGTAAAACAACAGGCGGAGGTCAACGAGAAGACAATGGTAAAACAACAGGCGGAGGTCAACGAGAAGACAATGGTAAAACAACAGGCGGAGGTCAACGAGAAGACAATGGTAAAACAACAGGCGGAGGTCAACGAGAAGACAATGGTAAAACAACAGGCGGAGGTCAACGAGAAGACAATGGTAAAACAACAGGCGGAGGTCAACGAGAAGACAATGGTAAAACAACAGGCGGAGGTCAACGAGAAGACAATGGTAAAACAACAGGCGGAGGTCAACGAGAAGACAATGGTAAAACAACAGGCGGAGGTCAACGAGAAGACAATGGTAAAACAACAGGCGGAGGTCAACGAGAAGACAATGGTAAAACAACAGGCGGAGGTCAACGAGAAGACAATGGTAAAACAACAGGCGGAGGTCAACGAGAAGACAATGGTAAAACAACAGGCGGAGGTCAACGAGAAGACAATGGTAAAACAACAGGCGGAGGTCAACGAGAAGACAATGGTAAAACAACAGGCGGAGGTCAACGAGAAGACAATGGTAAAACAACAGGCGGAGGTCAACGAGAAGACAATGGTAAAACAACAGGCGGAGGTCAACGAGAAGACAATGGTAAAACAACAGGCGGAGGTCAACGAGAAGACAATGGTAAAACAACAGGCGGAGGTCAACGAGAAGACAATGGTAAAACAACAGGCGGAGGTCAACGAGAAGACAATGGTAAAACAACAGGCGGAGGTCAACGAGAAGACAATGGTAAAACAACAGGCGGAGGTCAACGAGAAGACAATGGTAAAACAACAGGCGGAGGTCAACGAGAAGACAATGGTAAAACAACAGGCGGAGGTCAACGAGAAGACAATGGTAAAACAACAGGCGGAGGTCAACGAGAAGACAATGGTAAAACAACAGGCGGAGGTCAACGAGAAGACAATGGTAAAACAACAGGCGGAGGTCAACGAGAAGACAATGGTAAAACAACAGGCGGAGGTCAACGAGAAGACAATGGTAAAACAACAGGCGGAGGTCAACGAGAAGACAATGGTAAAACAACAGGCGGAGGTCAACGAGAAGACAATGGTAAAACAACAGGCGGAGGTCAACGAGAAGACAATGGTAAAACAACAGGCGGAGGTCAACGAGAAGACAATGGTAAAACAACAGGCGGAGGTCAACGAGGAGACAATGGTAAAACAACAGGCGGAGGTCAACGAGAAGACAATGGTAAAACAACAGCCGGAGGTCAACGAGAAGACAATGGTAAAACAACAGGCGGAGGTCAACGAGAAGACAATGGTAAAACAACAGGCGGAGGTCAACGAGAAGACAATGGTAAAACAACAGGCGGAGGTCAACGAGAAGACAATGGTAAAACAACAGGCGGAGGTCAACGAGAAGACAATGGTAAAACAACAGGCGGAGGTCAACGAGAAGACAATGGTAAAACAACAGGCGGAGGTCAACGAGAAGACAATGGTAAAACAACAGGCGGAGGTCAACGAGAAGACAATGGTAAAACAACAGGCGGAGGTCAACGAGAAGACAATGGTAAAACAACAGGCGGAGGTCAACGAGAAGACAATGGTAAAACAACAGGCGGAGGTCAGCGAGAAGACAATGGTAAAACAACAGGCGGAGGTCAACGAGAAGACAATGGTAAAACAACATCGAGTGAAGAAGCAGACAACTGAGCACACACCGCCAAACAGGAGCCGAAGCAAACGATAACGTAAACATGGGGCGAATGTATGATTACGGAGAAACAAACTACGCACAAAAGTGAGCCAACGACCACAAATGATGAGTGACACAAATCAGGCGGAGCAGAAGAATGCTAACGAAAATCCAACCGCGCCAAATTACTGTTGCGAGCCGACGACCGTGCGACATCTGGCAACTGAAAAACAAACCACAACTCTGACAGGATGACGTCTGCACACAAACGACAGTCAACAAGAGCATGCAGTGATATACGAAGTGGTCAGTCACACTCTCATTCAGGTCTAATGTGACATGACGCAACGGTGTGGCCTCGCCACAGAGGCAAGGCAGGCAAACCTGACGCTCCTACCCGCTGCTTACATCTCATCCCTGTTAGGAAAACAGAGCTGGTAAGAGAGTGCCCGATTGGACGATCCGAGGCAGGAGCGAGGCATCACGAGAAAAGCGAAGGCCATTGAAGCGGCTGCAGTCGTTCACCACAGCTTCAGCAAATGATGACAATGGATATGTCAGGGTTTCAGCTCAGTCAGCCAGCTAGCCATCCCCTCTGGCACCATCTATAGCAGCCGATCAGCAGAGCTTGGTCTCGGCCAAGTAAGCTCGCTGCCATCGATCGACAGGATACTAATCTAACACTCAGTGCCGTGCTAAGCCGGTGTCCAACAAATTACGGTATCTGCCACCAGCCAGGTAGTGCGCCTTTGTACACCACGCAGCATCATCTTAATTAAGATCACCATACGTTTGGATTATTTAAGGAAGCCAGTGTATAACGTTTCCGTAACCATTAAAATAATATTCTTTCGACCATTTAAGGCAGCCTTAAACATCACTAACAAATCAATATCATTTAAGACAGTCATAAATATAACGTATACAGCTCATGTATGCGCACTGCTCAGACATTTAAGGCTGCTGGACAGCGCTACACGGGTGGACACAGATGTCATGAGCGACCCCGCTCCGCGGGAGGGAGGGAGGGAGGGAGGGAGGGAGGGAGGGAGGGAGGGAGGGAGGCGCCGCTGACCTGAAGTGACGCAGCAGCTGCTGGGTGCTGCGCGTCAGCAGGTCGCGCCGCACCGAGCGCAGCGAGTTGCCCTCCAGCTGGACAGACTTCAGCATCGGCAGCAGACAGAGTCGCAGCGGCGGCCTGGCAGACAGGGGGAAGGCGGTCAAACAGGGGGCAGGCGGCCTGGCAGACAGGGGGAAGGCGGTCAGACAGGGGGCAGGCGGGTCAGACAGGGTGCAGGCGGGTCAGACAGGGTGCAGGCGGGTCAGACAGGGGGCAGGCGGGTCAGACAGGGTGCAGGCGGGTCAGACAGGGGGCAGGCGGGGTCAGACGGGGCAGGCGGGTCAGACAGGGGGCAGGGCGGGTCAGACAGGGTGCAGGCGGGTCAGACAGGGTGCAGGCGGGTCAGACAGGGTGCAGGCGGGTCAGACAGGGTGCAGGCGGGTCAGACAGGGGGCAGGCGGGTCAGACAGGGTGCAGGCGGGTCAGACAGGGTGCAGGCGGGTCAGACAGGGTGCAGGCGGGTCAGACAGGGTGCAGGCGGGTCAGACAGGGGGCAGGCGGGTCAGACAGGGGGCAGGCGGGTCAGACAGGGTGCAGGCGGGTCAGACAGGGTGCAGGCGGGTCAGACAGGGTGCAGGCGGGTCAGACAGGGTGCAGGCGGGTCAGACAGGGTGCAGGCGGGTCAGACAGGGTGCAGGCGGGTCAGACAGGGTGCAGGCGGGTCAGACAGGGTGCAGGCGGGTCAGACAGGGTGCAGGCGGGTCAGACAGGGGGCAGGCGGGTCAGACAGGGGGCAGGCGGGTCAGACAGGGTGCAGGCGGGTCAGACAGGGTGCAGGCGGGTCAGACAGGGTGCAGGCGGGTCAGACAGGGTGCAGGCGGGTCAGACAGGGTGCAGGCGGGTCAGACAGGGGGCAGGCGGGTCAGACGGGGCAGGCGGGTCAGACAGGGGCAGGCGGGTCAGACAGGGGGAAGGCGGGTCAGACAGGGTCAGACAGGGTGCAGGCGGGTCAGACAGGGTGCAGGCGGGTCAGACAGGGGGCAGGCGGGTCAGACGGGGCAGGCGGGTCAGACAGGGGCAGGCGGGTCAGACGGGGGGAAGGCGGGTCAGACAGGGAAAATGCGGGTCAGAAAGGGGGAAGGCGGGTCAGACAGGGGGAAGGCGGGTCAGACGGGGCAGGCGGACGGGCAGGCGGGTCAGACGGGGCAGGCGGACGGGCAGGCGGGTCAGACGGGGCAGGCGGGTCAGACAGGGGGAAGGCGGGTCAGACAGGGTCAGACAGGGTAAAGGCGGGTCAGACAGGGGGGGGGGGGGGCGAAACAGGGGTAAGACGGGTCAGACATGGACGAGACAGAGTCAGACAGGGGCGATACAGGGTCAGACAGGGGAAGGCAGGTCAGACGGGGAAGGCTGGTCAGACAGGGGGAAGGCGGGTCAGACAGGGGACATGCGGGTCAGACAAGGGGAAGGCGAGTCAGACAAGGAAAAGGCGACTCAGACAAGGGCGAGCCAGGTGGAAGGCGGGTCAGACAGGTGAAGGCGGGTCAGACAGGGGGAAGGCGGGTCAGACAGGGGGAAGGCGGGTCATACACGGTGAAGGCGGGTCAGACAGGGGGAAGGTGGTTCATACAGGGGGAAGACAGGTCAGACACGGTGAAGGCGGGTCTGACAGGGGGAAGGCGGATCAGACAGGGGCGAGATAGGGGGAAGGCGGGTCAGACAGGAGCAAGACAGGGTCAGACAGAGCGGCGGCCTGGCAGACGGAGACGACGCTAGGTCAGACAGACAGGCGGGACAGTACACCGTCAGCCGAGTAGGGCGACCTGCAGTGGCGGCACACTGCCAGGCAGGGCCGGAGGGATTGCTCGTTATCAGACAGTGGCGGCACACTGACGGGCAGGGCCGGCGGGATTGCTCGTTATCAGACAGTGGCGGCACACTGACGGGCAGGGCCGGAGGGATTGCTCGTTATCAGACAGTGGCGGCACACTGCCAGGCAGGGCCGGAGGATTGCTCGTTATCAGACAGTGGCGGCACACTGCCAGGCAGGGCCGGAGGGATTGCTCGTTATCAGACAGTGGCAGCACACTGTCAGGCAGGGCCTGAGGGATTGCTCGTTATCAGACAGTGGCGGCACACTGACGGGCAGGCCCGGAGGGATTGCTCGTTATCAGACAGTGGCGGCACACTGACGGGCAGGGCCGGAGGGATTGCTCGTTATCAGACAGTGGCGGCACACTGACGGACAGGGCCGGAGGGATTGCTCGTTATCAGACAGTGGCGGCACACTGACGGACAGGGCCGGAGGGATTGCTCGTTATCAGACAGTGGCGGCACACTGACGGGCAGGCCCGGAGGGATTGCTCGTTATCAGACAGTGGCGGCACACTGACGGGCAGGCCCGGAGTGATTGCTCGTTATCAGACAGTGGCGGCACACTGACGGGCAGGGCCGGAGGGATTGCTCGTTATCAGACAGTGGCGGCACACTGACGGACAGGGCCGGAGGGATTGCTCGTTATCAGACAGTGGCGGCACACTGACGGGCAGGCCCGGAGTGATTGCTCGTTATCAGACAGTGGCGGCACACTGACGGGCAGGGCCGGAGGGATTGCTCGTTATCAGACAGTGGCGGCACACTGACGGACAGGGCCGGAGGGATTGCTCGTTATCAGACAGTGGCGGCACACTGACGGGCAGGCCCGGAGTGATTGCTCGTTATCAGACAGTGGCGGCACACTGACGGACAGGGCCGGAGGGATTGCTCGTTATCAGACAGTGGCGGCACACTGACGGACAGGCCCGGAGGGATTGCTCGTTATCAGACAGTGGCGGCACACTGTCAGGCAGGGCCGGAGGGATTGCTCGTTATCAGACAGTGGCGGCACACTGACGGACAGGCCCGGAGGGATTGCTCGTTATCAGACAGTGGCGGCACACTGACGGGCAGGCCCGGAGGGATTGCTCGTTATCAGACAGTGGCGGCACACTGACGGACAGGGCCGGAGGGATTGCTCGTTATCAGACAGTGGCGGCACACTGACGGACAGGCCCGGAGTGATTGCTCGTTATCAGACAGTGGCGGCACACTGACGGACAGGGCCGGAGTGATTGCTCGTTATCAGACAGTGGCGGCACACTGACGGACAGGCCCGGAGTGATTGCTCGTTATCAGACAGTGGCGGCACACTGACGGACAGGCCCGGAGTGATTGCTCGTTATCAGACAGTGGCGGCACACTGACGGACAGGGCCGGAGGGATTGCTCGTTATCAGACAGTGGCGGCACACTGACGGGCAGGGCCGGAGTGATTGCTCGTTATCAGACAGTGGCGGCACACTGACGGACAGGCCCGGAGTGATTGCTCGTTATCAGACAGTGGCGGCACACTGAAGGACAGGGCCGGAGGGATTGCTCGTTATCAGACAGTGGCGGCACACTGACGGGCAGGGCCGGAGGGATTGCTCGTTATCAGACAGTGGCGGCACACTGACGGGCAGGCCCGGAGGGATTGCTCGTTATCAGACAGTGGCGGCACACTGACGGACAGGCCCGGAGGGATTGCTCGTTATCAGACAGTGGCGGCACACTGACGGACAGGCCCGGAGGGATTGCTCGTTATCAGACAGTGGCGGCACACTGACGGACAGGGCCGGAGGGATTGCTCGTTATCAGACAGTGGCGGCACACTGACGGACAGGGCCGGAGGGATTGCTCGTTATCAGACAGTGGCGGCACACTGACGGACAGGCCCGGAGGGATTGCTCGTTATCAGACAGTGGCGGCACACTGACGGACAGGCCCGGAGGGATTGCTCGTTATCGGACAGTGGCGGCACACTGACGGACAGGCCCGGAGTGATTGCTCGTTATCAGACAGTGGCGGCACACTGACGGACAGGGCCGGAGGGATTGCTCGTTATCAGACAGTGGCGGCACACTGACGGACAGGCCCGGAGGGATTGCTCGTTATCAGACAGTGGCGGCACACTGACGGACAGGGCCGGAGGGATTGCTCGTTATCAGACAGTGGCGGCACACTGACGGACAGGGCCGGAGGGATTGCTCGTTATCAGACAGTGGCGGCACACTGCCAGGCAGGGCCGGAGGGATTGCTCGTTATCAGACAGTGGCGGCACACTGACGGACAGGCCCGGAGGGATTGCTCGTTATCAGACAGTGGCGGCACACTGACGGACAGGGCCGGAGGGATTGCTCGTTATCAGACAGTGGCGGCACACTGACGGACAGGCCCGGAGGGATTGCTCGTTATCAGACAGTGGCGGCACACTGACGGACAGGGCCGGAGGGATTGCTCGTTATCAGACAGTGGCGGCACACTGACGGACAGGGCCGGAGGGATTGCTCGTTATCAGACAGTGGCGGCACACTGACGGACAGGGCCGGAGGGATTGCTCGTTATCAGACAGTGGCGGCACACTGACGGGCAGGCCCGGAGGGATTGCTCGTTATCAGACAGTGGCGGCACACTGACGGACAGGGCCGGAGGGATTGCTCGTTATCAGACAGTGGCGGCACACTGTCAGGCAGGGCCGGAGGGATTGCTCGTTATCCAGACAGTGGCGGCACACTGACGGACAGGGCCGGAGGGATTGCTCGTTATCAGACAGTGGCGGCACACTGACGGACAGGCCCGGAGGGATTGCTCGTTATCAGACAGTGGCGGCACACTGACGGACAGGGCCGGAGGGATTGCTCGTTATCAGACAGTGGCGGCACACTGACGGACAGGCCCGGAGGGATTGCTCGTTATCAGACAGTGGCGGCACACTGACGGACAGGGCCGGAGGGATTGCTCGTTATCAGACAGTGGCGGCACACTGACGGACAGGCCCGGCGGGATTGCTCGTTATCAGACAGTGGCGGCACACTGACGGACAGGGCCGGAGGGATTGCTCGTTATCAGACAGTGGCGGCACACTGACGGACAAGCCCGGAGGGATTGCTCGTTATCAGACAGTGGCGGCACACTGACGGACAGGGCCGGAGGGATTGCTCGTTATCAGACAGTGGCGGCACACTGACGGACAGGCCCGGAGGGATTGCTCGTTATCAGACAGTGGCGGCACACTGACGGACAGGGCCGGAGGGATTGCTCGTTATCAGACAGTGGCGGCACACTGACGGACAGGCCCGGAGGGATTGCTCGTTATCAGACAGTGGCGGCACACTGACGGACAGGGCCGGAGGGATTGCTCGTTATCAGACAGTGGCGGCACACTGACGGACAGGGCCGGAGGGATTGCTCGTTATCAGACAGTGGCGGCACACTGACGGGCAGGGCCGGAGGGATTGCTCGTTATCAGACAGTGGCGGCACACTGACGGGCAGGGCCGGAGGGATTGCTCGTTATCAGACAGTGGCGGCACACTGACGGACAGGGCCGGAGGGATTGCTCGTTATCAGACAGTGGCGGCACACTGACGGACACGTCTGGCAGAACGGCAACATTGCCACACCGAGCTGGAGTCGGAAATGATTACCAAGTGGACTCCATGTTTACAGTTGAAATAGTTCACCTCGACAGGTTTCTTGAAATTTGGCAGTAATGGGTATCTTGAGCCGAAAAATTGGAATATTACTTTGGCTTGGAAAAATTAAAATATTTGGAGAAATCAGCAGGTTTCTCTTTTGTATGACGCACGACGTCATAAGTTTCTGACGGCCGGCTCCACCCACTACAGTCTATGACAAGGGTCGGCCGCGTCGATCGGGTGGCGACGCGGCCGACCTGAGCGGGACACCCAGCGCCGATAGATAAGAGGCAGGTGTCAAGAGAGTGTATCGCGGGTCCCGGGACCTGGATGTAGCGCCATACCAACGACCGGCTGTTTCGGAGCTCCGAAACCGGTACATGCAGAGTTGATTTTCGATCCTGCGGCGAAATTACTGAGCGAAACAAAGAAATTCTTTCACCACACTTAACCAACGACGAACATAGCAGGATCACCAGTGAACTGCACCACAAACAAGGCTCGGTCATAGACATACAAGAAAGAAAGGTGCAACAAAGAGCCACTTGGGCCCATCCGAGGTTGCACCCCCCCCCCCCCCCCCCCTCCACCAGTCTCGCCCCTTCACATCACCTTACTCAACCTGCATAAAAGAAGCCCAATCCCACGAGTATTTATGAACTAATCCCTTCTCTGTTAAGTATACATCTAATCTAATTTTGAAGGAAGCAAGTGTCACTGCATCAGCGACATCCCCTGGTAGCTTATTCCAATGTCCTACAATCCTTCTACTGAAAAATGACTGTCGTAGCCTAGTCCTACTTTGTTTCATAATGAGTTCATCGGCTGATCATCGGCTGGACATCGTCCACAATCGCCGTGAGGTCCACTCACACGGTCAGGTCGTTGTTCCGCAGGTCGAGCCGCTCCAGGCGCTGCAGGCAGCTGACTTCGTCCGGCAGGACGCCGAGCTTGTTGTTGGACAGGTCCAGGGTGACGAGCAACTTGAGGCTCTCGATCAGCTCTACGCTCATCTCCTGATGGAGACACGGTCAGAGCGGCGCGTCAGAATGCGGCATGCTGCACCAGTGCTGCTGTTCGGAAACCAAGTTACCATATCCGGGGTTCAAGGCTCACGGAAGGCTTAAGAGAGTGAGTCAAGGCTTAAGAGAAACAGCGGAGCAAATAACCCGTTCTAGCCCAGCGAGAGCTGCTGTAGCCCGGAGGAAAAAAACTCGTCATGTCAAGTCTGGCCAGTCATCGTGCGAGGTTTACAGAGCTCGTGAATACAAGCCCACGGTCCTGTGCTCCGCGGAGCCAGCGCTAATACCTGTACATCGGGCATCGGTGGTTCAGTGGTAGAATGCTCGCCTGCCACGCGGGCGGCCCGGGTTCGATTCCCGGCCGATGCATTTTGGCTCATTTGTTGGTACTCATGTGATGTCATTGTTACATAGGTTTACACCTGCACACTGTGCGGAGTGTGGACGAAGCCTCTTCACTGACTGTGCGGCCTGTGGTATACGCGGTTCGTCCGACGACTGGCTCCAATGTCATTCGCTTCTGTCGAAAGGACTGTGTCGCGGGATCTTAATGCTATGCAAAAAAATAGCCGCCACACCAGCTGGCCGATAGCATACACCGCTGGACGGTACACTAGGTCACAGGGTTGTGCCCGATGACGCAATTGACTCAAGTTGTCACCATTTTGTACTTGACCCCTGACGGTTCGGGCAGGGTGCCAGCAGTGTCGAGGGCTGCCGGTAGGAGGTGCTAGATTTCTGTAGAAGGAGCAATTTTTCGTCAAACATTATATGTTACCAATTTTGCACCTCTACGGATCCGATCCCGACCCCTGGCATTCCTTCCTTATCAGTTGTGAGTGGCTGCCCACAAGACGGGAGTAACTTGAGTCAATTGCGCAATCGGGCACAACTCTGCTAGGTCACCGATCGGCGAGCACTTGTACACAGAAAGGCTGCAAAAATGGATTCACGCCAAGAACTACAGTAAACACGTACCTACATTAACATTGCCTCGCCTAGATTACGCAGGCCAAATTAAGACACCGTGAGTTTATGATGTAGCCAGCTACATTCTAAAATCGTATCAACCTGGTAAATTCATTACTTATCCTAAGCGGAACAAAGCAAAGGGTTATTAACCCGCGCTTGACCGGGGTACCGGGCAGAACACCATTGACCGGGGGAGGGAGGGAGGGGGGGGGGGGGGGCAAATATTGCCCCTTGTTATCTCCGGAACCAATGATCGCAGCGAGACGCGCAACGCTGCACTCGAAAGCTCTCAATGAGATGCATCTAAAGCATACTCGAAATTTTCGAAATGAGGTCACATTTCAGGTCAAGGTCGGGTCAAAGGTAAAAATGGAGGCATTTGAGGTTATGGACCATACTTTCCATCCAAAACTTTTGATTGCGACCATGATCACCCAGTGTTACCAAAGGTATAATACACATCCCGCATGAGCTAAAATGAGATTGTTGACAAAGGTCAAGGTCAAGGTCAGGTCACAAAAGTATACTCAGAAACTTGCCCACATCAAATTTTTCAAAGATATGAAAAAAACGGAATATATGTCAGATAACGACATATGGGCAAATACCATACCAAATGTAAAAAAATATATCATCTTTTTTGACTGACATGGCATATAAAGTATGGGTAAATCATGACGTCATATTTTGAAATTGCGTTTTTTGGCTTTTATTGACCAGATACAGACAAATAAATGCCAGCACTGTATTTTTTAAAGATAAAACTGATATAGAAACATGGTTTTTCATTTCTATTATCAATTTCAATTTTTGACCTTCAGTGACCTGAACTTGACCTTAACTTGACACTAACTTCACGTAAATGAAGTCAGGTGGTAAAATGACTATCACTATCAAATTATACGCGTAAAAGCATCCATAAAACATGTGCTGCATGACTTTCGTAGATATTTTGTGTGTAGTGACCTTTTGTGACCTGATGACCTTTTGTGATCTTGATCTTTCCCAACAATCTCACTTTAGCTCATGTGGGATATGTATCATACCTTTGACAGCACTTTGGATGATTATAGGCGCAATCGAAGGCCATGGATGGCAAGTATTGTACATCAACTCAAATACCTCGATTTTGACGTTTGACTTAGCCGTGACCTGACATGTGACCTTAATTTGAAATGTATAAGTGTGCGTTAGGTTTATCTCATTGAGCGCTTTCGAATGCCGCCTTGCGCGTCCCGCTGCGATAATTGGTTCTGATGATACCAGGGGGGGGGGGGGGCTAAAAAAGCCCCCCCCCAGTGAGTCGTGTTACAGAATATACCCCAGTGACTGCCGAGTAACTGTCACATTATCGCAAAGAACATCAAAACCAACATTCAAAGTACCCACTT
Organism: Chirona hameri; assembly: GCA_036785665.1. Lineage (NCBI taxonomy): Eukaryota > Metazoa > Arthropoda > Thecostraca > Balanomorpha > Balanidae > Chirona > Chirona hameri. Next base: position 58,100 of record JAXIVJ010005521.1, read on the forward strand.
TGCCAAATCACTGTGAATGTAATAATAAGGGATATTCGTACCTGCAAATGTTGAATATGGTATTGGTTTGGCTAAACTATCAAGATATACCCCAACACACATTTTTTCCCTTCAAAAGAAATATATTTCGAAAACACACACATATTTCGACTCGCATAGTCAGTATAGATTGCGAGAAGCGGTGCAAATTTCGAAAGTGGCGCATGTTATGACGTTTTGTGCTTCGAATGAAGATGTAAAAGAACTCCGAACTTATGTATTAAAAAAAAATCAAAGTGGTAAGTACTAATGTAATGATTATCCTATAATTGTTTACATAACTAGCCAGTGGCGGATCCCGGGGGGCAGGGGGGGGGGGGGGGTCACGGGGGTCATGACTCCCCCCTTGGGCCGTGGGGGCACCACCACGCCGTGGGGCACCACCGCGCCGGGGCACCACCGAAATTAAAAAAAAAATCCGCGCCGCGTGTTCTTTGAACTAATGGCACCACCGCGCCGTGGGTGTACGCATTTCCGGGCCGTAGGGGCACCACCAGGTGGTGTCAGGGGTGGCATTATGGTGGCACCAGGGGCACCACCAAAATAAAGGAAAAAAATCCGCAACGCTACGCGGCGCAAATCAATCAGTGTTCTTTTCCAATACAAAAGGGTCTAATATAGACTGTACACACTGGCGGCCGCAGGGGGGGGGGGGGAGGATATGGGGACATGACCCCACCGTTAACCTTAAATGGGGGGGGGGGGGAGGGGGAGGCAACTTGTCTTTTGATCCCACCTTTTGCTCCAGACTTATTTCCTCGTTTTGACCATGCATTCCAATAGCACAAATTAGTTCTCCAACCCGCTCAACACCTCAAATTTTGGCGCTAATTCGCGGCGCAATAATAGTTTATCGCATGCATCAGATTTACTGCTCATAAAACAAAACAGCTACCCACACCCTGGTCACGAACCTCCACTTCCCTCTTGGTCAATTCTTCATCAGCCGTCTGGGGCCGCCCTTGACTGCACAAATGATATATTTTAGCACCATCCGCGGCATTTTAAATGATAGAAAGGTACGTCTGATATTGCAAATACCTATAGCCAACGTTGTCAATTAAAAACAAAAATGCCGAAATAGGGACACCCTCAAAATATAGTGGACCAAATCCGTTGAGTTTTCAGATTTGGGTATAGGTAGGGGCACCACTGCAATTGATGACACCCCTTGAAGATTTTCTGGATCCGCCCCTGTAACTAGCATAATATTGTCATTGATGAAGGGTTCGCTCGCTGGTCCAGTAACGTTGCTTTTAACACATGCTACCATATGAAGCTTTTCGACACAGGACCAAAAATTTCGACACAGCGCCAAATTTCAGGATAAAACATCAAATATATTCGGCAGGAGAGTCCTTACAACCAAACGGAGTATGACGCAAGTGATTTCTCGACATGGCCATCACAACTACTATCTCAGTTTAAAACCCCATTATAAAATTGACTGATTTCCTTTAATGCTAAATGATATTGAGCTTTGTGTTACGGTTTGTGTTGTCAAACTCTGGGAACAACTGCTTTAGACTAGTGGCAACAGCACACATCGTCTTATATTCTTGTCCATAGATGGCACTAGTAGTAAACGCCGCCTGAAGTTACGCTGTACCGCATAGCTTCAAACTGAGAACCGCGGCCTGGGCAATGGGGGAGTGGCAATGAATCGTCCTGGTCATCTCAGGAGACTCATTCTCATACCCTGGACGCCGAGAACCACTGTGTTAAATGCCAAAGAGCGGTCTGCTTAGACTGTTTCGCAATGCATTGAGGTTCTGCGACACAGTGCACTCGTCCATGGGCGTCGGAGACGGGGGACGGGGGGCACGTCCCCCTAACATTTTCAGATAACATTAGGCCCATGG
>JAXIVJ010005521.1:67500-73354 GCA_036785665.1 Chirona hameri
CCCCCCAAAATAAAAATATTTTTTTTTTCTCGGGAAAATTTCTACAAAATCCAAATATTGAAGATATTTAAAACAAACGGAAAATACATTAGAGAAACAAATATGGAAGATATCCAAACCAAATTTCAAAGCAATGTCTATTTTTTACTTATCCCGCGCCGTGCCGAGGGGGAGGGGGGGGGGGGGGGGGAGGGGGGATGATATCTCCTCGGATTTAGGCCACTATATTTTGCAGGGCCTCCAAATGGTCGCAAAAAACGTCGGACAGGCCCGTGTTGAAGTTTCAGGCCTACCGAGTGCCCCTTGGGCCGACTGAGGGCCTTCTGTTGGCCTTAGAGGGCCCCTCAGGCTGGCTGGGGGGCACCCTGGGGCCCTCGGTCAATTTTAAGGTTTAAAAAAAAATCGAACTAACACATTTACGGGGCGGGGAAAAATTTATTGAGTGTGTGTGTGGGGGGGGGGGGGGGGGGGGCAGATGCCCCTGCCCCTCCCTTATCCGCCGCCACTGATTTCAGTGCGTGTGGAGTTCCTCTGCAGACCTCCGCAGCCGGGAAACTGCACCTAGTGGATACATTGCAAGTCCGCTCAATAGATGGCGCTGTGAGCCTTAAAAGCCTTACAGGAAATGCAGAGAAACAGCTTTATTGTCCATGATAACTTCATGACAATCACTACGGTTGTCAAACAGCATACGGATAATTCGAAAATGATATTTTCCGAAAATTGTTTTTAAAAAAACTATTAATGCCCAAATATACGATAATGACAAAAAAATCGCAAGTGTCCCCAAAAAGAGGCCGGTTGGCATCTCCAAATTTGTTTTGAAATACAAATAATAAAATCATGTAAGTTTGTAATGATATAGCGCATAATAATTTCACTATTAATCTGTGCATGCTCGCAAAAATCTATCAAATGACCCGACCTACTGGACACGGCCCGCCCCGCCCTCTGACGTCACCTGACTGAGTTGCGACCGCTGCAACCGGCCGCAAGGCCATCCCAGTCAGATGCAAATAGCGAGCGCCGAAGCGAATCGAACCCGGCCTGCCACAACAGGTGAGGTCAAAAGCCCAGCGCTCTCCCGACTGAGCTACGGGCGTACAATGTGGGCATTTTTTTAAAATTATTATGGGGCTCAAAAAACAACATTTTCCTAATTCTGAGATAGAAATTTTGTGGCCCTGGCACATTTGTTGTCTTTTATATTTTGTATTGCATTTTTCTCAAAATATGACCCTTTTACGGTGTGTTACATTTTAGCTGATTTCTTTTCTCGTCAAACTCGTGTGTAGTGACGTCACTAAATACGCTGTATCTCACCGATTTTTCGATGAAATTGCTTCATTTGTGCACAGAAAACGTACAATTGTGCAATTGATGTGAGAAAAGGTTCTAAAAGTTTGACGTTGATAGCTTATTGATTTTTGAGCTATTGCGAAAGTTCGTCAGGGGGCGTTAAACGCCCCCCCCCCCCCGAGTCAATGGCGGTTTAATATAACAATGTATACTTTGTCTGCTTATCAATCATCTCAACATAATTGTTTGAATGCACAACTATATATGTTATGAATATTACTGCCCGTTGGAACGATATCAATGGACTGCGGAAAAACCAGAGTAAGTGCGACTGTTCGTGGACTAGAAGAGGTGAAATGAAAATAAGTCATCTCAAGCTCAACTATATATGTTATGAATATTACTGCCCGTTGGAACGATATCAATGGAGTGTGGAAAAACCAGAGTAAGTGCGACTGTTCGTGGACTAGAAGAGGTGAAATGAAAATAAGTCATCTCAAGCCTGCCCCCCCCCCCCCAGTCAAATTTCCTTAGACGAGTCCCTGGTGTATGGAACTGGACGGGTCGAAGAACATCTTGTCACAACATCATCTAAGGAGCCAAAATGCATCGGCCGGGAATCGAACCCGGGCCGCCCGCGTGGCAGGCGAGCATTCTACCACTGAACCACCGATGCTTGCTTAACCTGCCATACAGCCGGTTCTGCGGCGCACAGGGCCGTGTACTGTGCCGCAGTGAAGGAAAATGACTGCCTCCGGCACTGGTGGAAAAACTCGTCACGACACGCCTGGACCAGTCATGGTGTGACGTCATTCAGAGGTCGTGACGCCACAGTGCACGTTCCCTGGCGCCGCAGAAACAGCGCTATAACACATAAACAAGCATCGGTGGGTTCAGTGGTAGAATGCTCGCCTGCCACGCGGGCGGCCGGGTTCGATTCCCGGCCGATGCATTTTGGCTCACTTGTTGTTATATGACGTTCAAAATTCTTACAATGGCTTACACTATCATGGAACGTAGACTCACTGGCTGTGCTTGTGTTTTCCGACGTTGGACGGCTGGCTCAAATTATTTCTCATGTGTGTCTGACGAGTGGACTGTGCCGCAGCATCTCAATGCCATGCGGAACAGCCTGCACATAAATCATATTTTCAGGCTATTTTATTTTTTAGATTGACATCAATTGTACCTTTGTATTGGTTTTGAACTGAGATAGCCATTATCTTTGGCCGTTATTGAAATGTCTAAATTACTAAAGGTAATGTTTCCCAAAACTTAGCCGTTTTTAAGCAATTAAATTTTCCATTTGCAAAATGCCCGAGGCTGGCGCTACCGCACCGTGCCCCTCATTGCATTTGCAAGGGGGCACCCATATCAAAATGCCCCCCGTTAAATTTGGTATGGCTAAGATAATTATGATAGATATTGACGTAAAGTTAACAGTACTTATGCTACATCAATTGTACCTCTTCTAAAAAATCCAATGAAATTGATGTAGTACTGTGGGAGATAATGACGATTTAATGACGTCATGTCATGCATTTTTTTGGGGGTGGAAAAACGATACATGTGTGAAAAACCGTAGAAAATCGAGGTTGAATGAAAATTGCAAATACAAAAGTCAAAAGAAAGGAAATTAGACATTCGTTTAAATGGCTATCTCGGATTTGTGATTTTTTTACCCCCCCAAAATAAAAATAATATTTTTTTTCGGGAAAATTTCTACAAAATCAAAATATTGAAGATATTTAAAACAAACGGAAAATACATTAGAGAAACAAATATGGAAGATATCCAAACCAAATTTCAAAGCAATGTCTATTTTTTACTTATCCCGCGCCGTGCCGAGGGGGGGGGGGGGAGGGGGGATGATATCTCCTCGGATTTAGGCCACTATATTTTGCAGGGCCTCCAAATGGTCGCAAAAAACGTCGGACAGGCCCGTGTTGAAGTTTCAGGCCTACCGAGTGCCCCTTGGGCCGACTGAGGGCCTTCTGTTGGCCTTAGAGGGCCCCTCAGGCTGGCTGGGGGGGCACCCTGGGCCCTCGGTCAATTTTAAGGTTTAAAAAAAAATCGAACTAACACATTTACGGGGCGGGGGAAAAATTTATTGAGTGTGTGTGTGTGGTGGGGGGGGGGGGGGGCGGGGGCAGATGCCCCTGCCCCTCCCTTATCCGCCGCCACTGATTTCAGTGCGTGTGGAGTTCCTCTGCAGACCTCCGCAGCGGGGAAACTGCACCTAGTGGATACATTGCAAGTCCGCTCAATAGATGGCGCTGTGAGCCTTAAAAGCCTTACAGGAAATGCAGAGAAACAGCTTTATTGTCCATGATAACTTCATGACAATCACTACGGTTGTCAAACAGCATACGGATAATTCGAAAAATGATATGTTTCCGAAAATTGTTTTAAAAAAAACTATTAATGCCCAAATATACGATAATGACAAAAAAATCGCAGTGTCCCCAAAAAGAGGCCGGTTGGCATCTCCAAATTTGTTTTGAAATACAAATAATAAAATCATGTAAGTTTGTAATGATATAGCGCATAATAATTTCACTATTAATCTGTGCATGCTCGCAAAAACCTATCGAATGACCCGACCTACTGGACACGGCCCGCCCCGCTCTCTGACGTCACCTGACTGAGTTGCGACCGCTGCAACCGGCCGCAAGGCCATCCCAGTCAGATGCAAATAGCGAGCGCCGAAGCGACTCGAACCCGGCCTGCCACAACAGGTGAGGTCAAAAGCCCAGCGCTCTCCCGACTGAGCTACGGGCGTACAATGTGGGCATTTTTTTAAAATTATTATGGGGGCTCAAAAAACAACATTTTCCTAATTCTGAGATAGTAATTTTGTAGCCCTGGCACATTTGTTATCTTTTATATTTGTATTGCATTTTTCTCAAAATATGACCCTTTTACGGTGTGTTACATTATAGCTGATTTCTTTTCTCGTCAAACTCGTGTGTAGTGACGTCACTAAATACGCTGTATCTCACCGATTTTTTCGATGAAATTGCTTCATTTGTGCACAGAAACGTACAATTGTGCAATTGATGTGAGAAAAGGTTCTAAAAGTTTGACGTTGATAGTTTATTGATTTTTGAGCTATTGCGAAAGTTCGTCAGGGGGCGTTAAACGCCCCCCCCCCCCAGTCAATGGCGGTTTAATAACAATGTATACTTTGTCTGCTTATCAATCATCTCAACATAATTGTTTGAATGCACAACTATATATGTTATGAATATTACTGCCCGTTGGAACGATATCAATGGACTGTGGAAAAACCAGAGTAAGTGCGACTGTTCGTGGACTAGAAGAGGTGAAATGAAAATAAGTCATCTCAAGCTCAACTATATATGTTATGAATATTACTGCCCGTTGGAACGATATCAATGGACTGTGGAAAAACCAGAGTAAGTGCGACTGTTCGTGGACTAGAAGAGGTGAAATGAAAATAAGTCATCTCAAGCCTGCCCCCCCCCCCCAGTCAAATTTCCTTAGACGAGTCCCTGGTGTATGGAACTGGACGGGTCGAAGAACATCTTGTCACAACATCATCTAAGCAGCCAAAATGCATCGGCCGGGAATCGAACCCGGGCCGCCCGCGTGGCAGGCGAGCATTCTACCACTGAACCACCGATGCTTGCCTAACCTGCCATACAGCAGGTTCTGCGGCGCACAGGGCCGTGTCTGTGCCGCAGTGAAGGAAAATGACTGCCTCCGGCACTGGTGGAAAAACTCGTCACGACACGCCTGGACCAGTCATGGTGTGACGTCATTCAGAGGTCGTGACGCCACAGTGCACGTTCCCTGGCGCCGCAGAAACAGCGCTATAACACATAAACAAGCATCGGTGGTTCAGTGGTAGAATGCTCGCCTGCCACGCGGGCGGCCCGGGTTCGATTCCCGGCCGATGCATTTTGGCTCACTTGTTGTTATATGACGTTCAAAATTCTTACAATGGCTTACACTATCATGGAACGTAGACTCACTGGCTGTGCTTGTGTTTTCCGACGTTGGACGGCTGGCTCAAATTATTTCTCATGTGTGTCTGACGAGTGGACTGTGCCGCAGCATCTCAATGCCATGCGGAACAGCCTGCACAGAAATCATATTTTCAGCCTATTTTATTTTTTAGATTGACATCAATTGTACCTTTGTATTGGTTTTGAACTGAGATAGCCATTATCTTTGGCCGTTATTGAAATGTCTAAATTACTAAAGGTAATGTTTCCCAAAACTTAGCCGTTTTTAAGCAATTAAATTTTCCATTTGCAAAATGCCCCCAGGGCTGGCGCTACCGCACGGGGCACCGTGCCCCCTCATTGCATTTGCAAGGGGCACCCATATCAAAATGCCCCCCCGTTAAATTTGGTATGGCTAAGATAATTATGATAGATATTGACGTAAAAGTTAACAGTACTTTATGCTACATCAATTGTACCTCTTCTAAAAAAATCCAATGAAATTGATGTAGTACTGTGGGAGATAATGACGATTTAATGACGTCATGTCATGCATTTTTTTTGGGGTGGAAAAACGATACATG
>JAXIVJ010005522.1:0-45000 GCA_036785665.1 Chirona hameri
ACCCTCCACCAGCGTAACCATCACTGACTGGGGGAGACTGTGCCTGATGTGGCTCAGTCCGCACAAACCACCAGAACACCGCCGTACTACGTCGTCTGTATGTGTGGCGAAAGTCATGTCACTATCGAACCAGACACCTAGATTTTTGACAGTGTTTGAGCAGGTGATGGTTGAGCCGTAAAAAGTAATGGTGATTCGGGAAAGGCGTCGAGTCATTTCACGGGCACCGAGCGCGATGAGCTGCGTCTTTGCCGCTTTAATTTTTAGGCATTTTTTGCCATACCAGTTGGAAAGGACAGACAGACTGTTTTCCATGGATTGGATAATCTCATTCAGGTCTTTCGGTGGACCAGAAACGTACAGTTGGACGTCATCAGCGTAAGTGATTATGTCAGTGGACTCATCAGTATAGAGAGGTAGGTCGTTAGCGTATATGTTGTGCAGTAATGGCCCAAGAGAAGAACCTTGATAGGTGCCAATGGGGTTGAGAAGGGGTCGGGAGAGTGTGCTGCCGCGAGATGTTCCGGTGGTCTGAATCTGCACGCGCTGATAATGATTGGTCAGGTAGCATTGAAACCAGCGCTACACCACCATAGAAACCTAGCTACACCATAGAGATCTAGCTTACGCAGCAGTGAATCGTGTGGATACAGTCGAAACAGCGAGAGCAGTCCAATAGGCAGAGAAGAGTAATCTCACGCTGGTCCATAGATCGAAAAACATGGTCAGTGAGGGTGAGCAAGGCAGTGTCAGTGGAGTGATTGGTCCTGAAGCCGTGCTGGTTAGGGAAGAACAGGTGGTGAGTAGAGAAATAAGAATACAGTCTGTTCGGTAAACCGCGCTCAGTTATTTTTGCTATGGTGGTGAGAATCGAGATTGGCCTGTAACTACCTAAGCCCATCGGACTTTGCAGCTTTTGAATGGGTATGGACAAGAGTGAGTTTCCATGAATCAGGAACAGTGTGTGAGGTCAGGCTAGAGTTGACGATGTGGGTAGAGTTGACGAACGTGGCACAGCGAGTAAGGACACAGTTTAATAAAACGAACAGACAGGCCATCTGCGCCACACGCTGAAGAACCATTCATCCTGCCAACGACCGATAACAAACATTCAGGACGTAATAGGCGCAAGCACGAACGAACCCGTGACACTCGTGGCAAACGGACAGGGCAGCTCAGGTCCAGATCTGTCTACACTCACAAAAAATCAACACCTGCGCAGGGTGTCAACACCCCTAGCCCGTGTGATGCCACACAACCTAAAATACGTCGCCTGGAAGGGTGTTTTGTTAGCACTCAAGGAGGTGTACCGGAACAACCGTGATCGCCGCTGCATGGGGTGTATAGGTTTAGCGGAACACCCTTGATAACCGCTGCATGGGGTGTCGAGGTGTCGCAATACTCATGCGGGGGGTGTCGATTGACGCCTCAGCCGGGCGAATTGCGGGAGTTCGTTTACCACTGGGGAGAGGTGTGACGGTCGCCGCTACATGGGTGTCGTGACGCAGACGCATGGCGGGCGGCGGCCGCCGCGGGCGCCGGCTCAGAGACGTGTCGCAACTCGCAAGACTCATGCCAATCTGAGCACTCTGACTGACTCTGACCATTCGCGCCAACCTTCTCAATCTGAGCAACTAAAAATTAGTACATTTCAGTGCAAAACCATTGTATTAACAAAACCGTTAATTATTGTAAACAGATTCATGTATCAACACCAGCATCACAAATCAGCATCATCAAGCATACTCATAAATACTCATAGTTACTATGGATCAACAGTCAGCTACGTATATTCATATGTTTATAGAAGCTTGGTCAGTGCAGCCTCCGACCGGATAAGCAATACAATTGGTTGTGATGGGAGGGCATGAAACATATAGACGCTATCATACCCTAAATGTTTATCGATCACAAATTCACAACTAAGTACATTTCTAAGATCAAAAGAACGCACGAAAGAACGCACTCACAACTCACAATTAGGTACTTATAACTCCGATCACGACAGCACGATTGACAGCCTTTCGCAACTCAACGGCAACTTGAACACTGACAACGGTCGACGCACGCACACTGCACACAACCCGCCGCGCTCAAGGTCACAGCTCAACTGACCCGGCGCTGCGGCTTGCCGGACGGCAGTGATGTTGCGCGCGCAGCCTACGGCGTCTGCGTCACGATACTTCAAGCAGCGGCGACCGTCACACCTCTCCCAGTGGTGAACGAACTCCTGAAATTAGCCCGGCTGAGGCGTCAATCGGCTCCCCCGCATGAGTATTGCGACACCTCGACACCCCATGCAGCGGTGACGAACACACAATGCGATGGTGGTCGGCACTGACACACCACGCAGGTGTCTGACAATGGGTGTAGATAGCGAAGCATCAACAATGACACCCCATGCATGAGTAAATTTCCAAATTAACCCCTGTGGCAGGAGTTGACACCCGGGTCGTGTGTAGCGATTTTGTGAGTGTACTGCTCGCGACGTGTTCGTCCCGACCTCAACACAATACTTATTTAGGGCATCGACATCCACATGTTCAGCAGTGATAGCCGGCTTGCTCGCCTTCTTGGATGCTAAACAGGCTGCACTCCCCTCCACACAGACGCCCCGTCCATGCTCACGGATGTGCCGCTGAATGGCGTCGCGGGTGTCGCCACCTACGGCGGCCTGCCCGCGTGATTCAGCTCCCGGTAGATGTCGCGTCGCCGTCACGCAGTACCGCTCTCCGCTCCGCCATTAGCTGTTTGGTGGCCTCGGTCACGGGCGGGCTGTAGGGTTTCACACTTGGGTCCGTTTCAAAGGTGCTGCTTCGTCCAGTACGTGCTCCAGTGTGATGCTCAGGAAGCACTCTCATTGTTCGGCCGGGTCGGCACTGTGGTACACTGGGCTCCAGTCGATCTCCTGTTTTGGACCACGCCGGATCGAATGGCGAAGACCCCACCCAAATCGGTCCCATAGGTTCGCAGATATTCGCCCGATACCCTTCCCCTTGGGGGTAATTTGAGAACACTCACGTCTATCGACGGAAAATATGGAAATTAGAGGAAAAGCGTTGTTTTTATTTCTGCGTTGTTAGGCAATATATTGACGAGTATTTTGCAATGTCAAAAATTCAAATCAGAAGTGTACCCGGGGCAGGGGCGTCGCTACCGGGGGGGGGGGGGGGGGGGGTCCGGGTGCTCTGGACCCCCTACTATTGAGGGGGCTCCGAAGGCGCCCCTTCAAAAAGTGGGTCTGTTCTGGATTTTGAGAGGGCGCCAGAGGCGCCCCCTAAAAAGAATAACTCACAAGAAAATAAAACCATGGAAAAACTAAAAAAATCACTAAAAAATGTCCCGCCAGTATATGTGTGTGCGCCCCTATGCCAGTGAGGGTCCAAGCCAGTGGCGTACCGTACCGAGTATACGGTCATTCAGGGTATGACCTGGTCCTTTGGACCCGAGGCGCTCATGCAAAGCTGACGCCTCTCCGATCAGTGACGGCGCCCCCCGGCCAGTGACGGCGCCCCCGGCCAGTGAGGGCACCCCCTGCTATAGACGGCGCCTCTCCGGCCCGTGCCAGCGCCCCTCCGGTAAGTGACGGCGCCCCTCCGGCCAGTAACCACGCCCCTCTGGCGAGTGACGACGCCCCTCCGGTGGCGGTGCCCCTCCGGCGAGTGACGGCGCCCTCTGGCTAGTGGCTGCTCCTCTCCGGCCCGTGACGGCGCCCCTCCGGCCAGTGACGGCGTCTCTCCGGTTAGTGACGGTGCCCCTCCGGCTAGTGACGGCGCCCCTCCGGCTAGTGACGGCACCCCTCCGGGCAGTGACGGCGCCCCTCCGGCTAGTGACGGCGCCCCTCCGGCTAACGATGGCGCCCCACAAAATGTTAAAGGTACGACGAGCACGTGCGGAAGGAGAGACGCCCCCCCTGCCAAATTTTCGCCAATGTTGGTGGCGCCCTTGTCGATCGGGTGACGCCCCTCAAGGCAATGACATGGTCCTGTGTGAATTTTTGCGCACGCCACTGGCCCAAGCGCGTGCGTCCCTCTCCCAAAATGTGGCGCCCCTTTATTACAGTTGCGATGGCGGCAAGATGCCTTCCGAGTGCGACAAGATGTTTTCCGAGGGCGACATGGCGCCTTCCAAGGGCGGCATAATACGCTCTAAGGGCGACAAAATGCCTTTCGCGGGCGGTATGACGCCTACCAAGATGCCTTCCAAAGGCGGCATTATGCCTTCCGAGGCTTTCCGAGGGCGGCATAATGCGCTCTGAGGGTGGCACAATCCCTTCCGAAGGCGGCAAGATGTCTTCCGAGGGCGCCATGAATCATGATGCTTTTCGAGGATGGCATAATGCGCTGTGAGGGCGAAAAGATGCCTTCCGAGGACGGCATGATGCCTTTCGAGGGCGGCAAGATGTCTTACAAGGGCGGCATGATGCATTCCGACTCAGCACGGGTGGAGTTTCCTATTCAAATGGTGGGGCCACTGCCGCACCAACTTCCCGCTTTGCCCGACCAACTTTTGTCAGATTTGAACGGACCCTGGCGTTAAAATGACCATTTTTCACTTCAAACATGCAAAACAACCAGGCAATGTGATAGTTTGCCCGACCAACTTTTATCTGAAAAGCTCCAGCCATACTTCCAATGGCGACGAGATACCTTCCGAGGGCGGCATAATGCGTTGTGACTGTGCAGTCGGCGCCCTACATGCCTCGCAGGGGGGGGGGGGGGGGGGGGCGCCCCTGCGAGTGCAGGTGCACCGAAGCGATGGGTACCATTTTAATGTCTGTGCGATTTACCGTTTGCAAGTTATTGACTGATATTGCCTTCCCTTCCTTGATAAACTTTCCCTTAATTATATTCTCCATTGTGGAATCTGTTTACGGCAGCGCAGTTGCTATAGCAGAAGACCGACATAAATTGAAGAACGACATAAACGACATTTTTGGAACTGCGAACAATAACAATAGACTGTTGAGACGTTGTGACTGACCTAACAATAGTTAAAAGTGACTTGACAGGTAAGACTGACATTTATGAGACAAGTGGAGAAGTCAGATAGCCTGAGCCTGAAAGAACGGTTGGGCTGGGTGGGGCTAGGCCACCGAAGTTAAAGGTAAAGGGAGGACAGGATAGTGCGCCATCAACGCCTACAGATATTAGCGTGCCAAATGAGAGGACTCTGTCTCAGGGTAATGTAACGCCAGATGCAACTGTGAGTGACTGTGCAGCGACGCTGTCTCAGGGTAATGTAACGTCAGATGCAACTGTGAGTGACTGTGCAGCGACGCTGTCTCAGGGTAATGTAACGCCAGATGCAACTGTGAGTGACTGTGCAGCGACGCTGTCTCAGGGTAATGTAACGTCAGATGCAACTGTGAGTGACTGTGCAGCGACTCTGTCTCAGGGTAATGTAACGCCAGATGCAACTGTGAGTGACTGTGCAGCGACTCTGTCTCAGGGTAATGTAACGCCAGATGCAACTGTGAGTGACTGTGCAGCGACTCTGTCTCAGGGTAATGTAACGCCAGATGCAACTGTGAGTGACTGTGCAGCGACTCTGTCTCAGGGTAATGTGACGCCAGATGCAACTGTGAGTGACTGTGCAGCGACTCTGTCTCAGGGTAATGTAACGTCAGATGCAACCGTGAGTGACTGTGCAGCGACGCTGTCTCAGGGTAATGTAACGTCAGATGCAACTGTGAGTGACTGTGCAGCGACGCTGTCTCAGGGTAATGTAACGTCAGATGCAACTGTGAGTGACTGTGCAGCGACGCTGTCTCAGGGCAATGCAACGCCAGATGCAACTGTGAGTGACTGTGCAGCGACTCTGTCTCAGGGTAATGTAACGTCAGATGCAACTGTGAGTGACTGTGCAGCGACGCTGTCTCAGGGTAATGTAACGCCAGATGCAACTGTGAGTGACTGTGCAGCGACTCTGTCTCAGGGTAATGTAACGCCAGATGCAACTGTGAGTGACTGTGCAGCGACGCTGTCTCAGGGTAATGTAACGTCAGATGCAACTGTGAGTGACTGTGCAGCGACTCTGTCTCAGGGTAATGTAACGTCAGATGCAACTGTGAGTGACTGTGCAGCGACGCTGTCTCAGGGCAATGCAACGCCAGATGCAACTGTGAGTGACTGTGCAGCGACGCTGTCTCAGGGTAATGTAACGTCAGATGCAACTGTGAGTGACTGTGCAGCGACGCTGTCTCAGGGTAATGTAACGTCAGATGCAACTGTGAGTGACTGTGCAGCGACGCTGTCTCAGGGTAATGTAACGTCAGATGCAACTGTGAGTGACTGTGCAGCGACGCTGTCTCAGGGTAATGTAACGTCAGATGCAACTGTGAGTGACTGTGCAGCGACGCTGTCTCAGGGTAATGTAACGTCAGATGCAACTGTGAGTGACTGTGCAGCGACGCTGTCTCAGGGTAATGTAACGTCAGATGCAACTGTGAGTGACTGTGCAGCGACGCTGTCTCAGGGTAATGTAACGTCAGATGCAACTGTGAGTGACTGTGCAGGGACGGCAAGGAAGACAAGAGGAAAGGGAAAAGGAAATGTAAAAGTGTACTGCAAGGGTCTGAGGACAAGGCATGTGGGAAACTGGTGTCTGAGGATGATGTGGGAGGCATTGAGTGTGAAGTATGCGCAAACTGGTACCATCCTGCATGTCAGAATGTGCATGAGGCTGTATATGAGCATGAGCTGTTCTGGATGTGTAGGGCATGCCGAAAGTTCTCACCTGAACTCAGATATTTGGTGAAGGGCAAAGGGAACGCAGGCATGGCTTCAGGAAATCAGGATGATTCTGCACGACTGATTAGAATAGAGGCATAGAGGAGCTGGGAAAAGTCATTGGGGACCAGAAAGTAGAGGCTGAGGGAGTAGGAAGGAAAGAAGAAAAAAGGTTGTATGCCGACATCGTAGTCAAATAGTGGAATAGCCCAGCAACAGCACAGGTAAATATGCAGGAATGCCTCGAAAAGTTCCAGAAAGAGAAAGATGAAAAAAACGGAAGGAACAACAATTTGGTGATATTTAATCTCCCAGAAAGTAAAGCATCAAATGTGGAGGAAAAAATAAAGGATGACACAGAATCTATCTCTGACAGAGATCATTAAGGAAGAAATGCGAATCAACGTGAAAGTCCAAAAGGTGATTAGAGTAGGACAAAAGATGCCAGACAGACCAAGACTGCTCATTGTGACCTTGGAGTCAGAGGAAAGCAAATGGGATATCCTCAAACGATCAAAAGGGCTCAGAGAAAGTGGAAATGAGGTGACAAGAAGCATCTACATCAACCCAGATGAAACCCCACAAAAACGAGAAAAAAGTCGGCAGGTGAGAGAAGAGCTGAAGAGTCGTAGAGCCAAAGGGGAACATGTGAGAATAGTAAGAGGAAAATGTGTCACACTGAACAAAGACACAAGGGTAAAGGATATTTCCACGAAGCCACAACAAGGAGAAAGAGTAGATAATAAATGACTCAAACATGAAGATACAGAAAAGGTAAAACAGAAGAAAAGGATGGAATCAAGACAACCTTTGCAAGGGCAAAACAAACAAATTTGTACTTTCAAAATAATGCTTTTAAACATTCAAGGCTTAACTAAACCAAAGATGATGGAGGTTGAAAACCTTATGAATGAAGAATTGAGCATTATGTGTCTGACAGAAACACAACAAAGGTTTGACAAGATACCTTTAAATGAAAACATGAAGGTAGAAAGCATAAGAACTACCAAAGAAAGAAAAGGAGGAGGATTAATGATCCTGTACAAGAAAAACGATTCAATAGATATACTCAAGTTAGAATCTCAGGAAAGTGATATTCTTGATACAAATATTAGAATAAGGGAAAAAATATATGACTTATTTTGGTGTACTTTACAGTAGAAAGGACAGAAGAAGATAAAAAGAAGAATAAGGTACTTAGAAAAGAAGTGGAAATAAAGATTGAGAAGATTAATGAGGAACCACTGATTATCCTTGGAGATTTCAATGGACACATCGGATTTCGGATTTCCTGTCCTCCCTTTACTGTTCCCAAGGTGGACACCAATGGAAGGATGGTCATTGAATGGAAGAGGAACATGGTCTCACACTATTACACTGTAATGAAGACTGTGAAGGTGTGTTTACATGGAGTAGAGGTAACCAAAAAAGTGTTATTGACTATGTCCTGGTAAACAATCACATGTATACAATATTTGAAGGTATGAAAATTGATGAAGATAGGGAAATATTCGACATGTCGGACCATAATCTGATTGAAGTAAAATGCAAAGCTCAAAGAGAGAAATCTTCTGATTGCAAGAAAGCAAAATGGGAGGACAATGTATACTTCAGCATGAAATCTGAAAGAATGTGCGAGTTTATTGACAAACTAGAGAGCAAGGTTAGAAGGCAAGACATCCAAGATATTGAAGAACTAAATCAGCTGATGTGGCATGTGGCAAACGTGGCAAACATAACACTAAGAAGGGTGTATCGCAGGAAAACTGAACAGAGGGGTAAGGAACAAGACAAGATTCAGGAACCCCCATGGGTGAATGGAGAAATACGGGAGGAAATCAAGAAACGCAAAGCCCTGAACAGGCAAAAAAGAAAGGAAATCACACAAGAAGAGAAAAGAAGACTTGAACTAAAGTATGCTCAGCAAAAGAAGAAAGTACAAGTAATGATACGGGAAGAAATGTACAAACATGAAAGTAAGATAGTAAAAGATATCAAAGAAAGTGACCAAAGAGGGAAAAGAGTATGGCAATATATTGATAAACTGAGAGGGAAAGAAAGAAGGGAAGACAATACAAGTATACAGTTATATACTGAGACAGGCACCAAGCTAAATGATGAAGAAATGGGTTGTTGAAAAGTGATGAAGAAAAAAAAGAGTTGGTTAAACACTGGGAGAACATATACAAGCAGCATGCAAATGATGTAAAAGAAAAATGGAATCCAAACACTAAGAAACAGTATGAAGAAGAGCTTAGACAAATAGATGAGAACTATGAAAGCAATATATGTAAGTTCCCAAGGACGTTGAGGGAACACATGGATATGGTAGCTCAGGTAAAGGGGAAAATAAGTGCAATGAAATCTCCTCAGTTTGAAGTTGATCAAATAAGGAGATGCCTATAAAAAAATGAGAAACAATAGAGCAGCAGGGCCAGATGGACTGAAGACTGAGATGTACAAGATAATGCTAAAAAGTGAAGTATGCTTAGGAGTACTGACAAAAATGCTTAGGAGTAAAGAAAAAAAAATGCCTTATGAATGTGCAAGAAATGAAAATACCAGAGGAATGGAAAATGTCGAAAACTAAGATGATACCAAAGACAAAGAAGCCAATGGCTAAAGATCTGAGACCCATAGCTTTAACAAATGTATCCTACAAACTGTTCATGTCACTGGTGAGAGAAAAAATCGAAACACACTTAAAAAACAATGGGGAACTCAGGGAAACCCAAGCAGGCTTTACAGCGGGAGGAAGAGTAGAAGACAACCTGTTTATTGTGCAATACTGTGTATAAGAAAGCTTTAGAATGAAGAAGTCACTGATATTGATACCAATAGACTATAGTAAGGCGTATGATTCGATTAAAAGAGATGTAATGATAGAAACGCTGAAGAAGTACAAAGCACACCCGAAACTGATAGATGTGATAGCTGATATATATGA
Organism: Chirona hameri; assembly: GCA_036785665.1. Lineage (NCBI taxonomy): Eukaryota > Metazoa > Arthropoda > Thecostraca > Balanomorpha > Balanidae > Chirona > Chirona hameri. Next base: position 9,679 of record JAXIVJ010005522.1, read on the forward strand.
TGGAGACAAAACAATAATAGAGATAAGAAGTGACCTGAGAAAAGAAATAAACATAAAAAGTGGAATAAGACAAGGGTGTACAGGATCGACAACATTGTTCAAACTACTTACATAGATCATAACAAACAACATAGAAGAAAAAGGAAAAGGGTTTATGAATGAATTGTTCAAAATAAGTGCACTTTTCTATGCAGACGATGGGCTGTTGTTGGCGCAAACACTGGAAGATGCAGCTCACAATCTGAGGATTCTCATTGAAGTAAGTGCAACAATTGGATTGAAGATAAACAAAGACAAAAGTAATGTAATAATATGGAATATGGAAGAACAGCCTGCTGACATAGGAGGAAAAGTACAAGACAATATCAAGTATTTGGGTATAGTGGTCGAGAATAAGCGAAACATGTTCAAGAAACAGAAGAAGAATATGATAGAAAAAAGCACAAAAGCTAGCAAATATGACATACCCAGTCATACACAAGAGTTGTCATACACTAATGATAGGGAAGACATTCTGGAAAAGTGTACATTACCTTCGATATTATATGGAACAAGCATCATAAACATAACAGAAACAGAAATAACTGAACTACAACGCATAGAGAACGGAGTATATCGGCAAATTCTAGGAGCCCCGAAATATGCACCTAACTGTACATTAAGAGGAGAAATAGGAGCATCACACATGAAAACTAGAATCATAAAGGGAAGACTTCAATATCTGGTAAACATCCAAGAATGGGGAAATCAGTTGCTTAAGAATGTTGTGGAAGCAGTGGAACAAAATGACAAAAACAAAGGTACCAAGATTACAAGAAGCTATAGACAAGAACTCGGAATTCAAGAAGCAGAGTTTCAAAGAATGAAAAAGAAGGATATCAAAGAGAGGGCAACCCAATGGGACTTAGAAAGATGGCAAGAAGAAATTAAAAGTAAAAGTAGCTTACATATGTACCAGAAGTGGAAAACGGAAATTAAGGAAGAATCTATATATGACAACCTAACCTAACCTTCATCAGTTATCCTATGCAAAGCAAGAACCGGAACTCTTCCATTAAACAATAGAAGAAGACATACAGGAGGAAATATTGGATGTGACTTATGTGGGGCAGAGAGAGAAGACACAGCATACTTTATCCTACAGTGTCCTATAATACAAGAGGAGAGAAGAAAGGTAACAGCACTACAACAACCTTATGAAGAAAATATTGAAGATATTACAGGAAATTTCCTGTTCAACAAGGAAGATATCGAAGATAAAAAGGAAATACTATTCAAAATGTGGAAAACAAGAGAAAACAAGTGAAAATGCTACAGACGAATGACGAATGACTAATGACAGACGAGACGTAGACGAGTACGGACTCAAGGAGGTGCCGTTACAAAGGCCATACCTCCGAAACTCATCATCATAAACCGCGATGTTTTGTTTTACGTCGCGTGATTTTGAGTTCAGACCTCACAGGCAGTCATGAATATGTCCAATGTTAATGTGCAATGTGCAGTCCTTGCATAAGCGTGCGGCTGTGCGGGTGTATGTTTGTAAATTGTAGTTGTCAAAGCTGTATTTTTTCGATTGAAAACCAATACAAAATTGAATTGCCCGCTGCGCAACGTCGACATTTATATTCGATATGTCGTCTTGATTCGTCGACATATTCATGGTTCACCACCTCACCTTTTTTATGTGAAAGAGGAACCGGAAAAATAAGCAAGTGCAATCAGGGACGGATCCAGGGGGCAAGGGGTCACAGCCCCCGAAAAGGTCCTGAAACCATGGTTTGTCCCCCCAAACAAAAACGATCGTCGGACGTACATACCTACAGATCCAGATGGACTGACGACACCCCCCCCCCCCCCCCCCCCCGGTCAACATTTGTCTCGCTCTGAGGGACTGACGGCCTGCTACCTCCCCCCAGCTTAACATTTGTTTTGGAAATACGCCACTGGATTCACCCCCCCCCCCCAAACCCACGGCTAGATCAGCCCCTGAGTAAAATCCAGCAAGTTCATGAGGTTTGCGCCCCCTCTAGGCCGGAGCGCCCCCTTCTGGGTATGGCGCCCCCTGGCAGTGGACCCCCCACCCTCCACACTTTTTAGAAGGTAGCGACGCCTCTGCCCGGGGTCATATGAGGTCAACGAAAAAAAGGTCACGAGTTCATGGGGTCATTCAAGCTTACGCAACAAAGGCCAGAAATATAATCTCCGTTTCATTGCGAATTCAGCCATATAAGTCTTTTTGACATTTGGTTAAGTCAGATTCGTTATTCTGGCCTCCAAAAATACCTCTGCAGCGTGACCTTGCCAAAATGCCCAAGGCTATAACTCGAAAACCTGAGGTCAGATCGAGCTAATATTGCCGCAGTTGAATTCAGGACCCAAGATAACCCTGTAGACTAATTTTGAGGGAAAAAACATGAGAGAAGAGGGCTATTTCGACTTTTCGAAATGTTGTGGAATGCCCCAGCCGAGCGGTGTTTGACCGAGGGGTTCGAATATTCAATAAGGCCATAAGTACCTACAATTTTGCTATCTGGGATCTTTTTATCTGTGACCTCTGGGTCTGTGTTTATCTGGGTCTGTTCACTCTCCTCACCCCTTTGGTAAGTTAATGGGAAAATATTAAAATGCTACTTATTCAAAGACTACGTATCAGATCAGACCAGTTCATTCAAAATCATGTTTTCATATAGCTCATTCTCGATGACCCAGGTATAATGTTTGCTTAGTGATACCCCCTTAGTGATCTCTACAAGGGCAAATGAGGTCACTTGAAAAGTCACTGGCACGTTTTTCTTTCCAATAACCGTTGCTAGAATAAGGATTGTGTTCATCTAATCAAGACGCTTCCGGCAGTGTGCAATATGGCCATCGTGGGTTACCGCGCGAGTACACGACCTTGAATGACAAGCTGAGGTCAACTTTTAATTTTATCTAACCATATCACCATTGACACTGGACAGGTTTCGAAACGCCTTGACATGTCAAACACGATTAAGGTAAAATCATTCGTCTATATTTATAAGATAAAAAGTTATTATAGAAAATATTGTTTTCCCAAAACAGCCTTTTTGACCTTTGATGACCTGGAGTCTAAGCTGTTCCCCTGACTTAAAATTTGAGGACATCCTTGTCATTGCATTTTCAAGAGATTTTGGTTTTTGATTTGTTTGTTCATAGCTAGCATAGCTCCCGATATATTTGGGGGTTTCTGGGGAAAAGTCCTAAATTGGTAAATTTTCACCTTTGACGACCTCTGATGTCCGCAATATTGACTTGAGCCAAAAATGACAAATGGTGTGAACATGATTTTTTAACGAGCTATCGATTTTTTACTTCGCCTTCTCCCCATAATAGCCAAGTTCGAGGGAGGGGGCGTACAGACTACGGTTATATGAGCTATGCGTACATGATGCCTTACATGATGGTACATGATGGTACATGCTATACACCCCACAGCACGGCGAAGGTGACGCCGAGCACCGGTACGGCGCAGGTTGATTTGCACCGGCACCAGCATATCAAGCAATAAGAACCGTTTCCATTGTTGATGAATTGGACAGAATTTAACTCATCTGCGTAATAGCTTAAAAACCAACAGCGCTATAACGTGTAACTTCAGGTACCTTCTTCTACATCGATTTGACGTCTTCTGTGAAAAAATCAAGAAATTTCGTCGACAAATTTCGAGTTATATCGAGATTAGTGAAATTAGTGATGCAGGACAAGTAGCCTGACAGGTAGTCGTGGCCGTTCAGAGCGTCGCCGTTGGTGAAGAACTGGCCGCGCATGATGCCATGCTGCGGCACCGGTATCCGGCCGCGCTGTACCGCTGAAACGGACAGGGGGGGGGGGGGGGGGCGTTAGGCACCGGTATCCGGCCGCGCTGTACCGCTGAAACGGACAGGGGGGGGGGGGGACGTTGGGCACCGGTATCCGACCGCGCTATACCGCTGGAACGGACAGGGGGGGGGGGGCGTTGGGCACCGGTATCCGACCGCGCTGTACCGCTGAAACGGACAGGGGGGACGTTGGGCACCGGTATCCGACCGCGCTGTACCGCTGAAACGGACAGGGGGGGGGGACGTTGGGCACCGGTATCCGACCGCGCTGTACCGCTGAAACGGACAGGGGGGGGGGGGGGGCGTTGGGCACCGGTATCCGACCGCGCTGTACCGCTGAAACGGACAGGGGGGACGTTGGGCACCGGTATCCGACCGCGCTGTACCGCTGAAACGGACAGGGGGGGGACGTTGGGCACCGGTATCCGACCGCGCTGTACCGCTGAAACGGACAGGGGGGGACGTTGGGCACCGGTATCCGACCGCGCTGTACCGCTGAAACGGACAGGGGGGGGGGGGACGTTGGGCACCGGTATCCGACCGCGCTGTACCGCTGAAACGGACAGGGGGGGACGTTTGAGCAGGATTTGAACCGTGCTGTACTGCTGGAACGAACGGGGGGCGACGTTAGAGCAGGGTTTGAACCGTGCTGTACTGCTAGAACGAACAGGAAGGGAGGCCAGAGCGGAGTCTAAGTCGCGCTGTATCGCTGGGAAGAACGGGGGGGGGGGGGCATTATAATGTAATGCACCACTGGAACGAACAAAATATGAGGCTAGAATGGGGTTACACCGCTGAATCAGAGAGGATGAGAAGTTAAAGAGAGTGGGAGGAACCGCTGAATCAGATGGGAAGAGAAGTTAAAGAGAGGGGGAGGAACTGAGCCTCACTGGGCCGCTGAATCAGAGGGGAAGAGAAGTTAAAGAGAGAAGGATTAACTGAGCCTCACTGAGCAGCTGAATCAGACGGCAAGAGAAGTTAAAGAGAGGGGGATAATCAGACGGTAAGAGAAGTTAAAGAGAGGGGGATAATCAGACGGTAAGAGAAGTTAAAGAGAGGGGGATAATCAGACGGTAAGAGAAGTTAAAGAGAGGGGGATAATCAGACGGTAAGAGAAGTTAAAGAGAGGGGGATAATCAGACGGTAAGAGAAGTTAAAGAGAGGGGGATAATCAGACGGTAAGAGAAGTTAAAGAGAGGGGGATAATCAGACGGTAAGAGAAGTTAAAGAGAGGGGGATAATCAGACGGTAAGAGAAGTTAAAGAGAGGGGGATAATCAGACGGTAAGAGAAGTTAAAGAGAGGGGGATAATCAGACGGTAAGAGAAGTTAAAGAGAGGGGGATAATCAGACGGTAAGAGAAGTTAAAGAGAGGGGGATAATCAGACGGTAAGAGAAGTTAAAGAGAGGGGGATAATCAGACGGTAAGAGAAGTTAAAGAGAGGGGGATAATCAGACGGTAAGAGAAGTTAAAGAGAGGGGGATAATCAGACGGTAAGAGAAGTTAAAGAGAGGGGGATAATCAGACGGGAAGAGAAGTTAAAGAGAGGGGGATAATCAGACGGTAAGAGAAGTTAAAGAGAGGGGGATAATCAGACGGTAAGAGAAGTTAAAGAGAGGGGGATAATCAGACGGTAAGAGAAGTTAAAGAGAGGGGGATAATCAGACGGTAAGAGAAGTTAAAGAGAGGGGGATAATCAGACGGTAAGAGAAGTTAAAGAGAGGGGGATAATCAGACGGTAAGAGAAGTTAAAGAGAGGGGGATAATCAGACGGGAAGAGAAGTTAAAGAGAGGGGGATAATCAGACGGGAAGAGAAGTTAAAGAGAGGGGGATAATCAGACGGGAAGAGAAGTTAAAGAGAGGGGGATAATCAGACGGGAAGAGAAGTTAAAGAGAGGGGGATAATCAGACGGTAAGAGAAGTTAAAGAGAGGGGGATAATCAGACGGTAAGAGAAGTTAAAGAGAGGGGGATAATCAGACGGTAAGAGAAGTTAAAGAGAGGGGGATAATCAGACGGCAAGAGAAGTTAAAGAGAGGGGGATAATCAGACGGTAAGAGAAGTTAAAGAGAGGGGGATAATCAGACGGTAAGAGAAGTTAAAGAGAGGGGGATAATCAGACGGTAAGAGAAGTTAAAGAGAGGGGGATAATCAGACGGTAAGAGAAGTTAAAGAGAGGGGGATAATCAGACGGGAAGAGAAGTTAAAGAGAGGGGGATAATCAGACGGGAAGAGAAGTTAAAGAGAGGGGGATTAACTACTCAGACGGGAAGAGAAGTTAAGAGAGAGAGAGAGAGAGAGAGAGAGAGAGAGAGAGAGAGAGAGAGAGGGATTAACCGCTGAATCAGACGGGAAGATAAGTTAAAGAGTGATGGATTAACTGAGCCTCACTGAGCCGCTGCAACAAGACGGTAAGGGGTCAGATATTCCTCGATGGCCTCTAACTGGAGCATAACCGTCTGACCAGTGAAGCAAATCAATCAGCACATGTGCAAGTGGAATAGGTGACGTGACAAACAACATATGCATATGTTTTGTTTCGCTAGGTATATTGTGTGTCATCAGTAGAGCTCTTCATGGGACACATGTTCAGCCACCATCCCATTCCAGCCCATTCAGCCAGATCAAAACCAGTTCCAATCCAAATCCAAATCCGAATTCATAATTGATGGGGCTCCCATTCCCACCCGTTCCAGCATATTTCACTTTTTGTGGTGCTAAAAATGATATTGTCTGTCCCAAACCCGTTCCAACCCGTTACATTTCCCAAAATGGTCCCAATTCCCACCAATTCCCATCCCGTTTCATGGGTCCCATGGGGATTCCCATCCCATGAAGGGCTCTAGTCATCAGTCATCAATCGTATTTATGAAGTGCTATACTCAACCAAGCTGCCAGCAACTACCAGTAACTTCACATCGTTGATTTCCACTCATCCTTACTTTAGAATACAATAGGTACTCTCTACTTTTCGTAGTGTTTTCGTAGTGCTCCGCTTTTGTGTAATTTTATGGTTGAGATATTGATACGGCTATATAATTTTAACATCGTTTGAAAGTGTGAATAACGGAGTATACGTTAGTGTGCAAATATTGTGGTTAAAACTGGGTTTGAATTATTTTTTCGGTGCCTAAAAATATAAAAGCTTTAGTATTTTTTAAACTTGGCCAAGTTTCGAAGTCCTGTTAAATTCGGGAACGGCGCTCGATTTTTAAATGCGAATCGCGTGAAGGTTTTTTGGCGGAAGCTTGAATAACGGAGCTTGGGTTGTTTATGATGAACCACCAATAAGCCGGAGAGCGGAGATAACATGTGGATTTCGCAATGGAAGATATCGAGACGGTGCCTTAAACCCTGGCGACAAGCGCTGTGGTGAACGGAACCGAGGGAGGGATTGTCGTCACTGAATCGGCAGTTGTTGAATCTGCAGATTCTGTTGTGGTTGCCAGTGGAGTGGATGGTTCGAGCACGGTAGCTGGAGGTGTGGCAGTGACTGCCTCAGCTACAGTTCCAACTGGCGCAGAGAGTACTTTGGAGCACCTGGTTGCTACTACATCGTCTGCGAAACTAACGCAAATCTTAGCGAATTCCGAGCAGCTGTTCGGGGGTCGCTACGGTGCGGTCTCGGTGTGCGAGATCCTGGCCACGCTGGACAAACTGGACATCCGCAGCCTGCGCGAGCAGCTCCACAGCGCGCTGCCGGCAGCCATCCCCTCTGTCGGCGGACGTCCGCTGGCCAGAAGGAATGCGGGCAGCTCCGCGCGGCTGGCAGTAGATCGTTGGGCGTTAGGGAGCTCAATAGCCCAAGGCGTTCTGACCCACCGCGCCGCCACGGCTACACTGCGACCTGCCGACCGAGCTCCCCTGGCTCCAGTCTCGCCCCCTTCCATGGACATTGCGGCAGTGACAACTAACTTCGAGTCGATGATAGCTGCGCAGCTCAGACTTGAGAGGTCTGTGTCTGATCTACATGACCGCAGCGCTGCACAGGCGGTGCATATTCAAGACCTACAGCAACTGCATGGCGTAGTTGCTGATCTCTACATGGCGAATGCTGACCTTAACACTCGGATAGCTCATCTGGAGGCGCAGATGTCCGAGCTGCTGGCCTCGCAGTCGCCTGCCCGACCCACTGAGAGAGCCAACGTGATAGGGCAGCAGCACGCCGAGTCGACTGGACTGCCGCACTTTAGCTCAGAGCCATGCACGCGGCGCGTCGGAGATGCCGCCGACGCCGATGGCCTCTACTTTGGTATGCCCGGGGCTGGAAAGTCTGGCGCGAGACGTTGCCTGTGCCCTTGACCTGCGCGCACTAAGAGAAGCGATTGCCTCTTCCCTCCAGTGGCGAATCGGCAACTCGGACAGCGATACGGACGGCGAAGATGGAAGCGGCGGTGGCCCCCGCCCTTGGCACGCAGCGAGGCCTCGTGACCAGTCGCGCGCCTATCACTCCCGGGAGGAGGCTGAGTTGCGGGCCCCTCCTGCTAACCGGCCCACACCAGTCACTGGCGCCGGACCGCAGTCTGACCTGGTCGCCGAGGACTCCGGGTGTGGACATTCCTCGACCGCCTCGTTTCTCCTGGAGGGTATCCGAGCAGAGGCCACAGACGCGCAGGTGCGCAACATGATCTGGCCGCTTGTCACAAACCTCCACAACTTCTATCGGGTGGCTCGACACAGCGGGGTTGCTGCGGGAACCAAGGCCTACCGCATCGAGGTCGACTATGCAGATAGCTCTCGCATTCTGGATCCAGCTAGCTGGCCGGCTGGCCTGCGAGTGCGCACGTGGACCGATAAGCCGATGAAGCGCAGTCAAGCGCTCCTCCCCTCTCGACTGCCATCACATCCCAGCAGCACCAGCTGGAGCAGCCTCAGCATGGTGGTGATTGTCGTGATCGTGGCCTCCAGCGTCGTAGCCGCACCCGCTGTAACCAGGGACGCTACTATGATGTCGAGGAAGAATATGGAAGCGGCGGTGACCCCCGCCCTTGGCACGCAGCGAGGCCTCGTGACCAGTCGCGCGCCTATCACTCCCGGGAGGAGGCTGAGTTCCGGGCCCCTCCTGCTAACCGGCCCACACCAGTCACTGGCGCCGGACCGCAGTCTGACCTGGTCGTCGAGGACTCGGGGCACGGACGCTCCTTGACAGCCTCGTTCCTGCTGGAGGGCAACCGAGCGGAGGCCACAAACGCGCAGGTGCGCAGCATGATCTGGCCGCGTGTGACGCGCCTGCACAATCTTCTACGAGTGACCAGGTACAGCGATGCCGTTGCGGGAACCAATGCTTACCGCATAGAGGTCGACTCTGCAGACAGCTCTCGCATCCTGGACCCAGCCAGCTGGCCGTCTGGTCTGCGAGTACGCCCGTGGACAGAGGAGATGGCGCACAGACAGACATTTCTGTCATCATCGACTGCCCCATCCGCATCCTGGCGCCAGCAGCAGCATCCTCACCTTGGTGGGGGCAGCGGAGGTCGCAAGTGAGACAGCCAGGTGCCCTGGTACCCAGACGGGAGCGACCGGCGGACTGGAGCCCGCCACAACTCACGGCCGGTCCAGGTTTGGGGAAACTGAGCACCATGCAATTTCCATAGGCTCTTACAATTGTGAGGGATTCCTATCTGCTGTTCCCTATATTTGTGTGCTTCTTGAAAATTGTGATCTATTGTTCTTGTCTGAAACGTGGCTGTCTTGTTCAGAACAGTGCATGCTACCGAGCTTGCTTCATGACCACTGTCAGGCCGATTATTTCTGTGTGTAAGAATCTGCCATGGATCACCCACCTGGCGCTTGCGCTGGTAGACCCCACGGCGGGGTGGCGCTGATCTGTCGCAGCCGCCCTGGGCTGCGCTACCGCAAGGTGTCCTGTGATGATGACCGCCTATGCGGCATTACTGTCTGTGATAAAGTGGGTCCCTGCTTGACAGTAGTTGGCTGTTACATGCCATTTTGGGACTCGACCGGCTTAAGCATAGACATATATACCCAGCTGCTTGGTAAGCTGGATGCCTTGATCACTGTTCACCGCTCCTCCTTCCCTGTCATCCTGCTGGGTGATTTCAATTGTGCGCTCCCGAGGATGTCTATTGGTCAGAGGCCGACCCATTGGCAACATCTGCATGGCTTTTCACCGCTTAGTGCTCTTATGCAGGAGCTGCTAGATGAGCATCGCCTGGTGGTGGCTGAGTTCCGTTTTCCTCAGGCACAGTCCTTTACTTACGGAAGGGGGGGGGGGGGTTGTTCTACACACATTGACCACGTCACTGTGCCGGACTGTCTCATCTCGTCCTTGGTTAAGTGTATGATACTTCCTCCATCGGCCGATAATCTAAGTCCTTACTTGCCGATCATTGCCACACTTAAGCTTCAATTGCGCTTGGATATTGCGTCCAGCCCTCCTGCTACTAACTGTGTCCCTACTGGTATTCCTGATGTCCTTAGATGGAACTGCGAAGAATGGAATGAACGGTACAGGTTACTGCTGTCGTCATACATAGCAGCTTCGCCACCCATGTCTACCGATAATGCGGTGGGCTTAGCTGACTTAGACACTTTCTTTACCTCATGCATCCATGCCGCTGCGCGCGATTCCGGGTGTGCCAAACCTAGGCGGCCACCAAAAGCTTGGTGGAACCCTTGTGTTTCTGCGGCGCGGGATAGGACCCGGTTTTGGGCTTGAATCTGGTTATCGGTTGCATACTGTTTAACATAATTGTTATCGCGAAGCTAGACGTGCTTACAGACGTGAGCGAAAGCACGCGTCTCGTGCAAAGATTAACCATGAAGCTCGTCTCTTGCATTGTAGCCGTTGTCTATGGTTATTTAACTTCTTCATTCTTCACTCCCCTGCGCACTTCTCCGCTTCCAGGGACACTCCAGCTCTGCTTCTGCTTTTATATTAACAAACTTGTAAGCACGAATCCCAACGCTCCACAGCCAACACGTCCGTCCGACACCAGGCCACCACGAGCTCTCTCGCTCTCGCGCACCGCCGGCCCGCTCGTCCCAGCGCCGCCGCCGCGGGGCACCGGCGAGGTGACCCCCGCAGGGGCGGCACCAGACCGGCGGCCCCGGCCCGCGCACCAGCGAGCCCGACCGGGGCGCCGCCGACCGGCGCGCCCCGGCGCCGCCCATGCGGCAGGTCGAGCCGACCAGCACTGACCGGGCCGGCAGGGGAGCGGGGACGGCCGCCGCAGCGCGACAGCGCGGCGAGATGAGACACACACACACGTCTAAAGCATAAGCTCCGGCGGGGTGGAAATCTAGGCTCTTTTTGGCGGCATGTAAATCGCGCGCGAAGAGGTGTGCAGCCTGAACAGTGTGCCTTAGGCGCAGACACTTTCGGTGCTCATTTCTCTATTATCCATCAGGATGACGATGCCCAGCTCTCTCCAAACCAGCTTTGGGTTCGGGATGTCGTCGCTGCTCGTTTATAGGCGGGGTGTGATGACGGTGACCCTCGTGTAGTCACACCCCAGGAGGTTGCCCAGCTCGTACTGCGACTAAAACGTAGCTCGGCCCCCGGAGCAGACCGTGTTACGGCGGAGCACCTTTTGTACGGCTCATCACCCGAACTGTTTGCGGCAATTGCCCGTCTCCTCACAACTTGTTTTGCCAACTTGACTGTCCCCGTATCCGTTTCAAGCAGTGTGGTTAGGCCTCTCCTTAAGAAATCTGGTCTTGACCCGAATGAGTTGGACAATTGCAGACCCATCCCGTTAGCATCAACTTTGTCAAAGCTTCTAGAGATAGTCATTTTGGATGAACTTGAAAAATAATTTGTCCCACATGATTTGCAATTTGAATTTGTTCAGCGACGACGACTGTCGCTGCTGACGACTGAAGCCTCTCTTTTGGTCGTCGAAACTGCTCAGTGGCACTTAAGGAGAGGCTCCCCTGTTTTCGCTGCCAACTTAGATGCTAGAAAATGCTTTGATCCCATTTGGCATGATGGCCTTTTCTTCCGCTTAATTGAATTACTCAGCACTCGTGCGTGGTGCCTGCTTTTATCTTGGTATCGTAAACTGACCGCCCTAGTTGATTTTGCGGGGCATCGCTCCGAAAGCTTTCGCATTAATCGTGGTACCAGACAAGGCGCAATTCTCTCCCCAGCGTTGGCAAACGTATTTTTTCGACCGCTGATACAGCTTCTGGATCAGAGCGGTCGTGGCGCCGAGCTCCTCGGCTACCATGTTCCAGCAGTCTGCTATGCAGACGATTTAATGCTCGTATCCACTAATGGCAAAAATCTCAGTCATCTCCTGTGTATCGTTGAAGAGTTCGGGGAAGGTTGGAGGCTAGAGTTTACCCATCCTGACAAATGAAAGACTAAGAGCCATTGCCTCGTCTTTGGTGCGGAATTGTTAGCTGAGCTCCCAATTTGGCGACTATCAGGACAGCAGCTCACTGTGCGTGCTGAAACAGAACACCTTGGTGTCGCTGTCAGCTCATATTTACGTGGTACTCCCCACGTACACCATCGTGTCAGGCGTGCGCGTGGAGCTTTTTATGGCTTAACCCCTGTGGGAATTCTTAGTAAATACTTGTCAGCCTTAGATAAAGCTTTCCTTTGGCGCACTATCGTGGTCCCAGCCCTCATATTTGGATGTGTAGTCACTCCTTTGCGGTTCGCCGATGTCGATGAGCTCGAAACCTTCCAATCACGTCACATCAAAGCAGCCTTCGGGCTTCCGCCGTTTGCGCATCATTCTGCTTTGATGACCGCCCTTAACGTGCCGAGAGTGCAGGAGTTACTCAGAAGTTTCATTCTGCGTGGCTTGGCTCATTTGTTTCACTCCGAGCACCGACTCAGGCAGATCATGATTCGTGGCCTTGCCGTGCTCGCCACCACACCCTCGGAGCTAGAGGGTTCTTTCCTCGGTCTAGCTCACAGCCTTGGAAATAACACGTTCGAAATTACAATGGAGGCAGCATGGAGGCAGCATCGTAGAACAGCCAGACAGTGGCTACTCGAATCAGACCAGTGACGAAAACGAGTATGTACTCCTGTCGCCTTGTATGTCGCCTTGTAATGACTGAAGCATCTTTAGGATTGTATCGCCCTCATGTGTTTATATTTTACGATTGTGATCGCCTGTAACTTGACGCTAAGACGTAAAAGCCACGTTGAGTGGAGCGCTTTAATAAATAAATGATGATGATGATGAGCATCCGGTAGCATTGATGTGGGTCTAATTCGCGAGCCTACCGTATCTGATGGAACTGTTGATACGATCCGATTCCTACTTGATAGCATGTGCCCATCATCTCGTAAAATTCTCCGACTCATGACGGTCACGAATGACTCATGACGGTGACGAATGACTCACATTTGTGATGCTTCCGTTGTAGTGCTCTGTAGCTCGTAATATGTATAGTGCCTCATGGGAGCGTCTGCGCATAGCATTTATAACAGAGTGCATATTTGTGAAGGTTCGAATGTGAATGGTGCTTCGCCGCAAACTGATACCGCAATGGGCTTTGCAACACCGATTTGTAGGACGGTGCCATTGAGTGATTGACTGATTGCGGTCTCGGGTTGTTTTTGTCGCCTTACTATATATGTATGTGTGACGCTCAATAAAAATGATGATGATGATGATACTAGATCATGTAAGCAAACCGCGCAGACATTACCTACCTGCAGGAATCACCTGCAAATCCGCACAGACATCACCTACCTACCTGCAGGAATCACATTGTGCCATGGTCACATAATAATGAGAGCAATAATAAGCGACCACAAATGCGACCGGTAATGATAAGCATAAAGCAAGTGCAGGATTACACACAACAACAAAAAATGTAGGCGTTGCACTGCTAGTGGCATTAAGTCCACGTGATAGGTACTAACGGTAAGCAGCTAAGCCAGGCAAGGTTAGGCGGCAAAGCGCTAAAGCTAGTAATGCAATACTAAGTAATCCGCCAAAGCAGGGTGAAATGGTTTGGCCTGTATAATGATTCAGCTAAGCATGCATCAGAGTCACTGGCCCACGTGGTCCGCTCACACTGACCCATCCATCTCATGCCCGGTTCACACCTGGCCGGGCCCGGAGGCCGGACAGCTACCCTGTGCCGGGAAAGTTGAGCCTACCGGTCCCGTACGTCTGCTTTTTTCTTCCTCGGAGTGGCCTAAAGCCATATTCCGGGGGGGGGGGGGGGTTACTTCTGGCAATTTGCCAGGCAGATAATTACGTTAACCGGTTTATGTGAACCCGGAGCAAGCAAGGGAATAGGGTGATCTATCTTACGTTAAGTGATTCGTTCAAGGTCAAGGCCAGTTCTATCTTACGTTATGTAATTCGTTCAAAGTCAAAACTAAGTAAAACACGCGACACACATACATACATATTTGTATTACATACACACACACAGACATACATACACTTGGACATACACTTGAGAATGGTGATAGTGTTGACGGAGCCGGGATGCCATCATTGCAGCAACGGGAGACTGTTGCCTGTCTTCCTGGCTCCGGCACCCCGGCGAGACCCATGTGGGGTGTGTTTTAGCTGGGAGAAAAGTTATAAATAACAAAAAACACAGCGCCTATCGCAAAGGGGCACCTGCGCATAAAGCCAAAATTGCGCTAGGCAAAAATCCCCTGTTATATTTGATTAGCTAAGCGTGTTTTGTAAAGGAAATCGAAGAGGAGGCTAATTAACTCTGGATAATCGCCGCCCAAGAGCGTTTGGAGGTTCAGTGTGATGTTATTGTGCCGTGTGTAGTTGATTATTTGCTGACGATTGACATTATGGACTGGACAGTTGATTCGAAAATGTTTGATTGTGTACCTGGACAATATTGGCAATTAGGAGGCGGAAGTTGGTCGAAAATGTGATAATGTGTAATTTTGGTTTGACCGAGGCGGAGGCGCGCTAAAACTACTTCCTTTTCTCGACAATCTTGGTGACTTGAGGTATAATGTGTGATTTGTGGTTTGATGGGGTGTAGGTAGTAGTGCGGAGTGGCGTCCCATTCGCGTTGGCGCAATATGTCGAATTGTTGGTGAATATAATTGAATATGTCTAACAGCGGACTTGGAAGATTATTTTTCGGAGGAGACTGTAGGCTTAATTTGTCTAATTTATCCGTTTCTTCATTTCCTTTGATTCCGGCATGTCCCGGAATCCAAAGGAGTTGAATTGCAATTTGCTTGTTGTTAAGGTATTTGAGGAGCTGTCGTATTTTGAAGATTAATGGGTTTCTGTAGCCGCGAATCAAAGAAATGGCAGAGAGCGATGCGGATGAGTCTGTACAGATAACTACTTTCTTTAGTTATTTGGATCTAATATATGTTAATGCTAGTAATATTGCTGAGGGCTCTGCTGTGTAAACGCTATTTATATCAGGGAGGCGAAAGTTATTATTGTGGTTATTCACGGTGTAGGCTCCGCCGGTTCGGCCGTCGTCCCGGGAACCGTCCGTGTATATGAATGTGTAGGTGCTATGTTGTGATTTGTATTCGTGGAAGAGTGTTTGTGTCTCTGCCGCCGTGACTGTGTTTTTGTTGTGAGTGAAGAGGCAGTGTGTTGAGGTGTGTGTGGTGGCGTCAGTCAGTACGAGGCAGTGAGTGGGAGCCAACTCGCACTGTGTATTGTGAATGTGTTGAAGCCAGTGTGGTATGAGAGGTGGTGTTGGCATTGTGTTGAGGTGTGGGATGTTGTATAGTTGAGTGTTTGTGTGATTCGGTGGCTGATCAGAGGGTATTGTTTTTGAAGTAGTGTTAGACGTCTGATGGGTAGGCGCTGGTTAAAATCTGAAATGCTGGGCGTGTGGGCTGGGAGCTTGCTTTGGCGTAGAAGCGTAATATAGATAGACATTTGCGTCGGCTGCAGTGTGGGAATGTTTGTTTCTATGTGTAGGTTTGTGGTGTAATATAGATAGACATTTGCGTCGGCGGCAGAGTGTGGGAATGTTTGTGTCTATGTGTAGGTTTGTGGTGTAATATAGATAGACATTTGCGTCGGCTGCAGTGTGGGAATGTTTGTTTCTATGTGTAGGTTTGTGGTGTAATATAGATAGACATTTGCGTCAGCGGCAGAGTGTGGGAATGTTTGTGTCTATGTGTAGGTTTGTGGTGTAATATAGATAGACATTTGCGTCGGCTGCAGTGTGGGAATGTTTGTGTCGATGTGTAGGTTTGTGGTGTAATATAGATAGACATTTGCGTCGGCTGCAGTGTGGGAATGTTTGTGTCTATGTGTAGGTTTGTGGTGTAATATAGATAGACATTTGCGTCGGCTGCAGTGTGGGAATGTTTGTGTCTATGTGTAGGTTTGTGGTGTAATATAGATAGACATTTGCGTCGGCTGCAGTGTGGGAATGTTTGTTTCTATGTATAGGTTTGTGGTGTTTGTCGTACGGCAGGCTCCGGTCACGATGCGTTCCGGACAGTTTGCAAGTTTGTAATTTTTTTGGAACATATATCATCAAATAAGAATGCATTATACTCCAGGATTGGGCGTATCAGGGAAATTTACAGTTGGAGGAGAGTGGAGCGGTCTGCGCCCCACTCTCGACCGGCTAGTGATTTCATTATGTTGATGCGCCGAGTGCATCGCTGTACCAAGTCGTTAACATGTGGGGTAAACGTTAGACCTGGGTCTGGCGTTATGCCCAGGTATTTCATTGTTTTGACAAAAGGGATAATTTGGCTATTGAATTTTAAAGATATGTGGGGTTCAACATATTTAACTTTGAAAATTAAAGATGCTGATTTAGTGGGAGAAATTTCGAGACCCCATTGGCCGCACCATATCTTTATATCTATACGAACGTGTTGGAGAGTTTGGCTGGCTCGATCGACACTGGAGTGTGAGCACCAGAGTTCGCCATGGGCCGGGCTGGCACTACGGGTCATGGGCTGGGCCTGGGCTGGGCTTGGGCTGGGCCTCAACTTTAAGAAAATCACAGGGCTCTGGACGAGCCGGGCCTGATAATTTTGAAGTAAAGCGCGTGCCGCGCAAGCTCTGGTCAGAGCTAAACAATATTTGAACCAGCAGTTCACTTCACTTCCATAGCAACACACAGGTGAGTGATATTGAGCTCACCATACTAAATATTGATTAAATAGTGTATCAACACTCAAATCAATGATACCAGTACTATCAGAGTTATATGCAGTAGTACTACAGAGTATAAGGATACCTACTAATACTCAGTCATCATGTACGTCATGAACACCTGAACAGGGGGGGGGGGGGGGGGGAGGTCGTGTCCTGAAAATGATCGGTAGCGCCCCAATGCTAACTTTATAGATTTGAAGGTCATTCTTACCATGCAACATCATAGACCTAATGTTAAAATGTGACATTGGTAGGGCCCTGGCCCTACCAGGCCCATATAAAACAACCTGAAATGATGACAGAAACTACCAGCACCTGCAATGCTGAAAATGACCATCTTAAATCCATTTAACAAAGAAAGCATTAACTAACCAATATCATCAAACCCCATTGTGCATGAGAGGCATCATCATTTCGCAAGTATATGCATTAGGTATTCACAGGAAATTGGAAGTTCAAACCCCTATAAACAGTTTATGGGACTTCAAGTGTTTGAAATGTCGCTGACAGACATTCAGAATTAAATTTTACCCAGTTAGAATATCTTCAATCAATATTTTGATCCGTTTTGTCGAAACAACACCCCACAGGCCACAACACTCAACAGGTTAGCAGTTAGCTCGCACAGGGTACGCCAGCTCAAACGTTACATGCTTCCAACTTGAAAACTAACATTATTTTTATGACGTATGCAGTTTCCAAACTGGCACCAATTGATATTTGTAGCATCTATGGCTAAAATCTTGCATTTTTACGTTGCATTTCGCGTACATAAATGGAAAAAGTATTGTATTTAACATATGATTAAAACTCTCCCTTTGATAGTATATATTTATATTTGGCTACTTATATTTGGCTACTGGGCACTGGCTACGTCATTAGTTCACAATGAACAATCATTTGTCGGCATAGATGATATATCTGCGCTGAAGCACTGCGCAATGCCGCCATTTGCATTGGGGGTCGGTCGCGGGGGCCGGGTGGCTCAGTTGGTAGAGCGTCGGACTCGGAATCCAAGGGTTCCGGGTTCGAGTCTGGCAACTGGCGCAAGTCATTCGGTTCCCCGCCCCGGAGGGGAGTGGTTCTCCTCCCCACCCGCGGCGGCATATAGCTATAGGCTGGACTACGGGGTGGGCGAGAACCTCTCCCCTCCCACCCACCCCCCCCAAAAACAAAAAAATCGGTCGCGTATTTTTTTTTTGTAGACAAAGAAGTCCCACATTGCACTTATATTGTCCCACATTGCACCACATTGTCCAATATTGCTTTGAAATTCGATGTGGGCATCGTCCAGATATCGCTAGATGTGGCACTTCTTTGTCTACCCAAACAAAATACGCGTCTCGAGACTCGTTGAATAAATTACGTCATCCTTAAATATAGCTTTTTACTTCAACAAGTTCAAATGGCTGTTAATTTGCTAAATTTTTAATTGTTTATAACATTGAAGCCCAAAAATGATACAGTAACACATGTTATTGGTAAAATACTACAATATATATCCTTGCTTATGTAATTACGTCATCAAAACACAAAATCTTGATTTCTATGATTTTAAGTTCAATGCGTCGACTTCGCCGCACGTTTTCATCCCAATGCGTGTCGACTTCGTCGCACTTTGTGAAACACATGCTGGATGCTGGGACAAGAAACTACACGCGCCATCATAACGTTTGTTGGTTGAAGGCAGGCCGTTGTCATCCCAATGCCTATAAGCTGTTCAATAAATGCCCCCGGTGACGTCACGGTGGCATTAGTTTTTGAATCCCTGTGAGTTTCCTTGTCATTAACCCTATTTGTAACAGGGGGGGGGGGCGGATTTCACCCCCCCTCATGTTTTTCGCAGATATCTCCAGAACGGCTGGGAGCAGGCCCATGAAATTTTGGGACTTTTCATAGAATTGAACTCCGCATTTGGAGTCAAAATTTTGAGTTCTTAACCTGAACAGAGGCATTTCCAGGGAACAGTTTTGGGTGGGTTCGGAGGCGACATTTGGCGATAATACGGAAATGCGATCTTCATGGTTTCTTCCTAACTGCATCAAGTATGAAGGAGTTATATCGGCTTACGGTGATTGCAACAAGTGCAAATTAGTTGATGTCAATGAAATATCATTGCATGGCAGCAGGCGGTCAAATTGCATGGCAGAGGCGGTTTCAGGGGCTTGAAAAAAGGGGGGGGGTTTCCAGGAAGTATTCAATGCTTGGCGGGAAGCCAATAGAGCAATTTAAGGGGCTATCAAGATAGCTATCAAGATGTAAAAGATAGCTTCTGCTTCCATTATTTGCATAATTTATTACATATGGAGTTTCAGGGGCTTGTTCAGGAACATGAAAGGGGGGTGACTGGCATGGTGATAACGATATGCCAGCGATAACGGCGCAATATACGTTTAGCTTATAATAATATATGCACATATGAGACCAGAAAAGGGAATAAAGTCATTTTTTGCAGAGGCGCGCTCAGGAATGGAAGAAAGGGGGTCATAATATTGCAAGGAAACTAAGAGGCATGGGCGTACAATGATATAACATACTGCAGTTTTCGGATGAAACACGCACCACAGGCTACTCTACGAACGATTATAAGATAATAGGCGAGTCCAGGTAGGGTAAAAGGGGGGTAAGCAATGTTAATTGAAGTTGTAAGTGAAATAGTCACTGTTGACTAGTTAGTATCATAATAGCGGATAATATACTTATCAAAAGGTCTTGCGCCGCCCCAGTTTGGATCCTGGATACGCCTATGATGAAGTACAACATGCAAAAAGGAACTATCTACGATCAGTAACATATGTATAGTGCTGGGTAGCAACTTGTCTGCGGTTAATACTTTTTCCCAATTTTACCCCCTTTTTCACTAACCTGGTACCGCCTATGGCAAAAAATATGATCTATAACTGCTTTTCTAATGTCTCAATCACATACCATTTCATTTATAAAAAACATCAAAAAATGGTTTTATTACGCATTTACTTCACCCCCATATTGAGTGATCTGCACACGCCTATGATTTTTGCATTTTCAAACGTCACCGTCATATATCAATTTCCAATTCAATCTCTTTCGATTCCTATTAGTTGTGTTAAAATCGGTCGATAAACATGAAAGCTATGTTGGATCAAAAATAACACTATTTTTTTAGTTTTTCCCCCTGTTGCCCCCCTATCCAAAATTTATATTTTTGTATTATTTATAAATGTAGATCGTGTTGAGGGGAACCAAACCCCGTTTCATTTTTGAAAATCAGACGGGTAGATCTCGAGATCTCCGGGGGGCGGAATCCGCCCCCCTGTTACAAATAGCCAGGAGCCTGTTACAAATAGGGTTAAAGGGATTATACGGGTTTCCGTCCTGAAAGTAAATGCACTCTTTTGCAGTTGTATGAGCTTTAAACACGTTTAAGACATATCACAGGGACCTCAATGCTTATTTAGTCCATTATTTCAGAAATTATCAGCGTTAAAACTTGGGCGTTTTTCGAGACTAGTATCAGATAACGAGTACTTGAACGGCACTACTGTCCACCACTTTTATCTTAAGATCAATTTTAGAGTTTTGAATTATCTGCAAGTCCTATACTGGATCACAAAATATTATGCAATTCAAAACTGACGGGACTTTGTATTACTACACACTGTTCGTTGAGGTTTTGTGTTTTGTGTTTTTCTTTTCTCTGGCCTTTAGCGTTGAGAATTTGGTGGTGGCGTATTATTTTTTTGGCATGAAAATTCATGAAAAATATAGAATTTTATAGGAAAACTAGGTAACTGCTGCTGTCGTTGGAACAAAACAAGTTTATTTTCTTTCAAATATTGCTTATTTTACCGGAAATATGCCATACGTGAGGTGTTTTTTATTAGCATAATAAGAGATGACTGGCTCTGCCTCAGCCGGTCCTGCAGAAAATACGCGGTGGCATCACCGCGCACTTTGGAATGTCCTTACGTGCAGAAGAGGTCATTTCCAGAAAAATGTGGATACCGTGGGACTTCTACCACCTTTATAAGTACGTTTTACTATGCAACTCAATTATTCTGGGGAAAAAAACGTATAATCCCTTTAATATGAGACTTGATACTGTCTAACACACATTATTGATGATGTACTTTAAATGTATGTCACTTGCGAAGTAGTGTTTCATATATTTAGCTTGCGTTGCTATGTCGGATATAAGTATGCCCTCGGTGACGTCATGGCAGATACCTGCGCAGCGGGACGGTTCTACCTTATATTTATGGCCTTGGGTTGAAACTTGAAGGCAATACGTTGAAGCCTGAAGGAAACAATAGCTGGCCGGTTGTTTGCCATTTGGTAAATGTTGGTATCGTGACTCAAAATGTGATACGTTGAAAAGGTAAGTATTTGCTGTGGGGGAATATCCCTGACTCAATCACCAAGTTTTGTTCAATCCCCATTAAATGCAACTCAACTTGAACGCGGGGATCATGAAGTATGAACTATCATTTGCTCTGATTACATATGTCTCGTTTCTTTGTTTAATCATCAAGTTATTGTTGTGCCAAAGCACCTTTGTCTTATGTTACATACGTATTTAACCTCATTGTTTAGTTTTGTTCCTTTCACTGTTTGGCCCAGAGTATTTGCACAGTACATGCTGCAAATTAAATCCATATGTACCAACTACCAGTGGGTGGCTTACATGGCATGGATTAAATCTTCTGTCCTTGATTTTGGCATGCTCGCCACTGGGCGCCAAATGACCACAGTAGTCAGTGCGCCATAAGCAGGGGCGTCGTCATGCGCGTTGCCAACACTGGGGATACTAGGGTCCCTAGTAATTTACACCCATCTCTAATATGGTCCCATGTTAAAGTACTTGTGCACTTGGATTTGTCCCCACTAATTGGCTTTATATATTTCAAGGTCATTCTTACCATGCAACGTCATAGGCCTAATGTTAAAATGTGGCATTATTGGTAGGGCCCTGGCCCTACCAGGCCTATATAAAACGACACCCATGGCCATAAGCCACCATCATCATGATATACTTGCCTGTGCTTTCTTTCCACATTTATAGTATAATACAAGTGAATATGCTAGGACCAGTAAGGCGCCGTAGTTGGCGATGAACGAGCGAGCGCGAAATAAATGTATGGTGAATTTCAACCCGATCGGGCAAGTAGTTCCTGAGATACAAAAAAAAGGTGCGCACGTGCGCACGTGCAGAGGCACTCCACCCATGACTTGTGGGTAGGCGGCGGCGGAGGGGTCCCTAACCACACACCAAATTAGAACGCAATCGGTTCAGCCGTTCCTGAGATATAAAATAGGGGTGTGCACGTGCGCACGTGCAGAGGCACCTCACCCATGACTTTTGGAAAATTGGCGGCTGAGGGGTCCCTAACCACACACCAAATTTGCACACAATCGGCTCAGCCGTTGCAGAGTTTTTGCGAGAAAACACTTTTCAACACTCCTTACGCTGCACGCGCCACGCGCAGTGGTAGTCACCCACATGAGTCGGCACTGGTCTCAAACAGGGTAGGTTGGATGGGGCTGCTCAGCAAAGAAGTCAGCTTATCAATCGGACGTGTGGTTGCAGAGATATGAGTTTCTCAAAAGCGTCGCCACAGGTCGGGCCGGGCCGGGCCGGGCCGGGCCGGGTAGCTCATATTCAGATTTTTCCCATATACCAGTAAGGCGCCGTAGTTGGCGATAAACGAGCGAGCGCGAAATAAATATATCGTGAATTTCAACCCGATCGGGCAAGTAGTTCCTGAGATACAAAAAAGGTGCGCACGTGCGCACGTGCAGAGGCACCCCACCCATGACTTGTGGGTAGGCGGCGGCGGAGGAGTCCCTAACCACACACCAAATTTGAACACAATCGGCTCGGCCGTTCCTTAGATATATAATAGGGGTGTGCACGTGCGCACGTGCAGAGGCACCCCATCCCTGACTTGTGGGAAACTGGTGGTTGAGAGGTCCCTAACCACACACCAAATTTGAACACAATCGGCTCAGCCGGTCTTGAGATACAGAAGAGGGGTGTGCACGTGCGCTCGTGCAGAGGCACTCCACCCCTGACTTGTGGAAAGGCAACGGCTGAGAGGTCCCTAAGCACATACCAAATTAGAGCGCAATCGGTTCAGCCGTTCCTGAGATATAAAATAGGAGTGTGCACGTGCGCACGTGCAGAGGCACCCCACCCCTGACTTATGGAAAATTGGTGGCTGAGGGGTCCCTAACCACACACCAAATGTGCACACAGTCGGCTCAGCCGTTGCAGAGTTGTTGCGAGAAAACACTTTTCAACATCCCGCACGCAGAACGCGCCACGCGCAGTGGTAGTCACCCACATGAGTCGGCACAGGTCTCAAACAGGGTAGGTTGGATGGGGCTGCTCAGCAAAATAGTCAGCTTGTCAATCGGACGTGTGGTTGCAGAGATATGAGCTTCTCAAAAGTGTCGCCACGGGTCGGGCCGGGCCGGGCCGCTCATATTCAGATTGTTGCCATATACCACGGAAAGACGAGCGAGCGCTTCGCGCTCGCTCGTAATAATGATTGTAAATTTTGTGAAAATAATTATATACTTAATCTGAATGGGTCGGGCGGGCTTGGGCCTCAATATTATTAATTTTACTGGGCCTGGTCGGGGCCTGGGCTTGGTGCTCATGGGCCTGGGCTGGGCCGGGCTGGGGGTTGGTAGGCGTACATTGCACACAGCGAACACTGGTGAGTACCACACCACCAGGTCGTCGGCGTACATTGCAAATTGGAGTTGTTGGTTAATTTGGTTGATATTGCTAAACAATATCGTTGATTATAATTCAAAATAGGGTTGCCGAAAGGACAGATCCCTGCGTGACACCGTGGTCCTAATTTTGTTTGGAAGAGTAGGTGTTTCCGTACCTTACATTACAAGTTTTGTTGGTTAGGAAATTATTTATACATTTGGCGAGTCTACCTCGGATTCCGGCCTTGTGGATTTTTACTAATAATGCAGTCTTATTGACTCTGTCAAACGCAGCTCTCATGTCAAGGAAAAGGGCGATCGTGACCTGTTTCCCCGGAAGCCGCGCTGGACAGAGTCAATAAGCCTTACCAAATTATCTGCAGTGGATCGACCCGGTCGAAAACCACTTCGAAAGGGGGAGAGTATATTATTGTTTTCTATGATGTCCTGATACGTCCATTAACCATGCGCTCGAATAGTTTACATGCGCAACTAGTGAGATAAATAGGGCGATAGCTAGTGGGAGCAAGGGGTTTACAGGGTTTCAATATAGGTATTAGTGTACCGCTACGCCAAGATTCAGGAAATGTGCCTTCAGACCATATGGTATTAAAGGCTGGTAGTAAATTATTGAGACCAGTATCGGTTAAGTTTTTGAAGAAGGAATAATCAGTTTGGTCTGGGCCGACAGAGGTTTTGCCACATTTACTGATAGCGAGTGTTAGTTCTGAGCTAGTGAAGAGAGAGTTATATATTTCTACATTGTTAGAGTCGAAGCTAAGAGATTCGAACTGATTGTTTAGTTGGTTAATGAGAATTGGTGTACATTGTTGTGTTGATGATATGTTGGCGTAGTGCTTTGCAAATTATGTTGCTACTTCTAGAGGAATTGTTACCGAGCGGAAGTTTCTCGTCAACTTACTAGACACATTTACATTTGACCCGGCCCGAACCGGCCATACAGACGCTTTTAGGAAGCAAATAACTTTGCAACCACTGCTCCGATTGATATCAGGTTTTCACCATTGGATAGGACCATTAAATCAATTTTGATTTCGGTATGTTGCGTTCTGATAGGGGTGGTACCACAGCGCGTGGCACACGCAAACTTCGAAACGAACACAACTATTTTTTTTTTAAATAAAAAATGGCATTATTAATTTACGCATTCGTTTTTGTATACGCTGAAGCATGCAGCGCTCAGGACGTACTCCTTTTTGGCGGATTCGAGAAAGGAGATCATGAATAATTTAATACAACTTAATTTGTATGTAGTTTGTCCCAGGGAAGCAACATATACCGTTCGCCGCTCGGTTACCGCCGATTAAGGCGTTTTACTGGTATAAGATATGTTGGGGATGTGTAAGTGTGGGATTTGATATGAAGGGGGTCTTTTATTTCAAAATGATCTAATTAATGTCCAGATTTTTGAATGGGAGGTGAATCGATTAAATTGGGATTAAAATTCCTGCCAAGATTCCTTTTTTGCTTGAGTGATGATTGTTTTTGCAAGAGAGCGGGTCCTCCGTACTTCGTTTTCGTGCTCGGTGCAAATACATCTTCGAAATTGTATAAACGCTCTTTTCCGTAGTGCCACGGCTCTCTGGCATTCTGTGTTCCACCACGGGGAGGAACGCTGCCCCGGATAGTGTCGTGCGTGTGTGTGTGTGTGTGTGTGCGTGTGTGTGTGTGTGTGCGTGCGTGCGTGCGTGCGTGCGCGCGCGCGTGTGTGTGTGTGTGTGTGTGTGTGCGTGTGCGTGTGCGTGTGCGTGTGCGTGTGCGTGTGCATGTGCATGTGCGTGTGCGTGTGCGTGTGCGTGTGCGTGTGCGTGTGCGTGTGCGTGTGCGTGTGCGTGTGCGTGTGCGTGTGCGTGTGCGTGTGCGTGTGCGTGTGGGTGTGCGTGTGCGTGTGCGTGTGCGTGTGCGTGTGCGTGTGCGTGTGCGTGCGCGTGTGGGTGTGGGTGTGGGTGTGGGTGTGGTATGTGTCGGTGAGCTGATGCGAGGATGGTGTTGAACAAAGTGTATATGTCTGGCTGGGAATTAAGGGGATGGCTATCGTCAATGTGATTTTGGAAGAAGGACCAGTCCGCTTTGCGGAGATTCCGCCTGGGGAGAGGTCGAGCTAGGGAGAGGTCGAGCTACCTCGACCGCGATAGTTGAAATTTGCTTGTCCTGAAGGGACTTGTAATTCTATGTGTATCGGGTAATGGTCACTAATGGTATCGGGTAATGGTAATGGTAATGGTTAAATGTGAAAAGTGGCGCGGTGCGTGGTGTTGTGAAGGCGAGGTCAATGGCGCTGTAGGTCACCTCGCCTCCTGAATGGTGTATGTGTGTGGGTGATTGGTCGTTGAGGAAGACCAAATTATATTGTTCCAATAGGTCCAGTATAATTTGGACTCTCCTAGAGTTAGAGCTACATCCCCATGCTGGATGATGGGAGTTGAAGTCTCCCATAATCAAGCACGGGGTGTTAATATTTCTAATAATCTGAGAGAGAGAATCAATGTCTAAGTCCTCGGTAGGACGTATATAAATAGATATTAGGGTAGGAGCTCTCCCGGTGCATCCGACGTATGCGCGCGTCGCGAGCTGTTGGTCTTGACGAGGTGCCACTTCAGGCTGTGCGCGAGTGTTTCCCAGTTATCGGCCCACATCTGCTAAAACTTATAAATATGTCAATCGTCACCAAAGTGTTCCCCGATAGCTGGAAAACTGCATGTATTGTTCCCATCCCAAAGTCACGTGACCCTGCCGTTCCGTCCGATTATAGACCGATTTCTTTGCTTAGTGTTTTGTCTAAAATTTTAGAAAAAGCAATTTGTACACAACTGACCGAGTTTTTAAACATCACAGGGCTTCTGCATTCATCCCAATATGCATACAGATCTCGCCATTCAACAGAGGACGCCGTGCTCGCCGCTGTCGAGCGCCTGGTCACCAACATCGACGAAGGCCTTGTATCGTCGGTAACGACGATGGACCTCTCGAAGGCGTTCGACAGCGTCGACCACGGCCTCCTCCTCACAAAATTGTCATGGTATGGTGTAAATGACGTTGACTGGTTTAGGAGTTATTTGAGCGGCCGAAGGCAGATGGTGCGTGGTGGACGGTTGACTTGTCCCGTGACTTGTGGTGTGCCCCAGGGCTCGATTATTGGTCCAGTCTTGTTCATTTTGTTCTCAAACGATTTATATGGATATTTGACCCATGGCCGCCTCATCTCCTACGCTGACGACACCGTGCACGTTGACTGCGCGTCCCCTGACGGACCTGGTCTCGCCGGGCTAAAAATTAGACTGGCGCTCACCTTGCGTGAGCTCCAGTCTTGGTTTGATTCTAACTCTCTCAAAATGAACGCGAAGAAAACTGCTTTCATGCTTGTTGGCTCAAAGAAAAATTTGGCAAAAACGGAAAAATTTCGGTTTGAATTAAATGGTTCCGAGGTGCAGGCCTCGACCAGCATCAAAATCCTCGGCGTCGTGGTGGACCGTGGTCTGTCATGGGACGCGCATGTCTCGAGTGTCTCCAAAAAATGTAACGGTATCCTCGTCTCTCTGTACAAAGTTCGGCATTACTTCACCTCAGAAGCCCTTAAAATTATAATTCAGGCGTACGTGTTTCCACATATCACGTACTGCCTGTGCGTGTGGGGAGGGGCGACCAAGGGTCAACTGGTCAAAATCCAAAAACTGATAAACTTTGCCGCTCGTATCGTCACAGGACTCAAAAAGCATGATCATATAACCCAGGCTCTAAATTCTTTAGGATGGCCGAAGATCGAGACCCTGGTGGCGCGCCGCGACGCCGTAAAGGTGTTTAAGGCGCTCAGAGAGGAGGGAGCGCCACCCGAGATACGCGCTATGTTCACCCCACGTGCCGCTGTTTCCACACGCGAGACGCGCGCCTCTGATGGAGGTAGCCTCCACCTGCACAAGTGCAGATTGACCGCCTCTCAGAAGGCTTTTTCGTATCGGGCTGCAGTTGTCTGGAACCGCCTGCCACCACAAGCTTGTGCCGCCCATTCATTGGATGGTTTTAAGACCGCTATGCGAAGTGTGATTTTACCGATGTAGTGTAGTGAAGTGTACTCGTTTTTATCGTATTTTGTATATTATGTGTAACACTGACATGAAACCAGAATAGCCACCTCGTGGATGGTTTTAATACACTGATTGATAGGTTCTAGCTGAACGATTTTAATATTGACGCCGACAGCGTCTAGGGTTGTTTGGAGGTCAATTTGGTGATGCAAAAGGTTATTTGAAATCAGCAATGCCGAGCCACCTCGGCGTGGTGATGTGTTTACGTTATGTGTGTAAAAGCTAGAGCCTGTGATTTTGAAAGAATAGTTGTTAAGGTCGGCGTCAATCAAATGGGTTTCCTGAACGGCGGATGCTAACTTATTGTTATTTAAGATATAATGTTTGAATTGCCTGCCCCCAATGGGATATCAGGGATCTGGAATTCCATTGGAGGACGAATTCAGATTGGTTGTTATTCATCGAAAGTTACTGTCCAGACCGTGCCTCACGGTCGCTCGGGTACGCCTAGCTCGCCTGGAACGGGGGCGACTCTCTCTTTCCTCGGAGGGGGGGGGGGGGGGTAGGAGGGGAGCTGGTACAGCTCGACCTCTCCACTGTCGGCGGGTCAGGAGGGGAGCTGATACGGCTCGACCTCCCCTCTGTGGATCGGGTCTCACTCTCCTCAGAGAGCCGGGGAGGGGGGGGGGGGGGAACAGGCAGGTGGGGAGCAGCGGGCAGGGAGGGAGCTGCTGCGGGAAGGGCGGGTCTGGGAGTGGGAGCTGGGGACTCTTCGGGGGACTAGGCGCATCAGCGATGCGTCAGACTGAGGACGAGTCGTCGGAGTCATCCACCGAGGATCGGGACCCCACCGGGGACCCGGCGGTGGAGGCGTGAGAGCCGCTGGAGCGGGGAGACCAGAGTCCGTGGAGGACTCGGCTGGGGACTCCTGCGGGGACCCGGCGGAGGGAGTCGTGAGTGTCGCAGGGGCACGGCAAGAATCCGTGGGGACTCGACTGGGGTGGGGCGGGGGACGGCCTGGGCTGCCGTCGGTGGGTTCGTCCGGGGGCGCTCAGTCTGAGCAGCCGGCGGCTCGGGTGGGGGGGGGGGGGGGGGGACCCACGTGAGGTCCGACGGAGTGGGGACGAGGGCGGGGTCAGGTGGGATGGGGACAGCGGCGGGCAGGCTCTGGGGGCCAGGGCTGCCAGGAGGGGAGGGTATGCGGGGGTCGCCTGTCGAGCCCGGGTTTCCTTACCGGCGGCCGCCCGGGCTGGGCAGCCGCGGAACCACGCGGCGTGGGGTCCGCCGCAGGAGACGCAGCGCTTGGCTGCGGGGTCTCCACCACACTCGTCGGTGGCGTGGTCTTCGGTACACCTACCACAGGTAGGGTGGCGGGCGCGGCAGCTGCGCTCCAGGTGGCAAAAGTGCCAGCACACGCGGCACTGCTTTGACCCCTGGACCCATTCCCGTACCTCGACCGCGATATACCCGCTGCAGGGCGGGAGCTGTAGGCCTCTGAAGCGGAGGCGCACCAGGGGGTTGGGTTCGGGGCACTGGGACTTGAGGCGCACCACGTCAGTGACCTCCTGAGGGGCCAGCTCTGGGAGGAGATCTTGCTCAGAGAGTCCTCGGACTTCTGGGCAGTAGATCAGTCCCTGGGAACTGTTGAGACGGTCTGCGACCTGGACAGACCAAGGCCTGTCCAGGAAGGAGGCCAGGCCGAGGAGCGAAGGGTTCTGCTGGCCAGACACCGTCTTAACCAGCAGGGCGCCGTAGCGGACGACGTTCGCAGAAGCCACCTCGCCACAGAGGGCGACGAGCTGGCGGCGCACCGATAACGGGTTGGCTCGGCCCATGGAGACCCAGTCCTGCCTCTTAATGAGGATGAAGGCCGGGCCGTCAAGAGGGGAGGGGTCTGGGGGCAACCAGGCCCCAGGCCAGGGTCTCTCTGGGTGAGGCTCCAGAAGGAAGCCGGGAAATCCAGGGGGCGGGCTGGGGGACCGTCCGGGGGGCGCGGAGACGCGCACCGGGGTGGGACGGGGAGGCCATAGATGGGGGTCAGGGTGGCGGGGGGTTGCCACCTCGAGGAAGCGGAGGTTAAGAGGGGACCTAGGATTTATTTTAAATTGGCACACGGCGGAGCGTGTTGTGAACTGCAAGAAAAGGCTAAACAAAATTGAGGGGACCTATTACCAGCTAATCTAACTACCTAATGCAAATGCTAATGTCTACCTAACTAGGTGTCTAACGATTTTGCCTGAAGCACGAGCGCAAAATTCCGCACCCGAGGCGATGGAGAGCAGCAACAACAACACCGAATTCAAAATAAACCTTTCGATGTTGAAGCAGTGACGCCTGTTTTTTGTTGTTGTTGTTTTGTTTTTTTTGGGGGGGGGGGGGGTGGGTGGGAGGGGAGTGGTTCTCGCCCACCCCGTAGTCCAGCCTATAGCTATATGCCGCCGCGGGTGGGGAGGAGAACCACTCCCCTCCGGGGCAAGGAACCGAATGACTTGCGCCAGTAGCCAGACTCGAACCCGGAACCCTTGGATTCCGAGTCAGACGCTCTACCAACTGAGCAACCCGGCCCCTTTTGTTGTTTCCGTCGGGCCAGAGCGGTCGGGTGCGCCGCAACCTAGTGCGCAATGCGCAAGCACTGGAGTGACGTCAGAGGAGCGAGCCGCTGCCGTCAGCTGGCGTCGACCGGCCGGGATGCTGCGCCGCACAACACTGATGCTGCGCCGCACAGCACTGCGGCACGCCGCCATTCACTCGCAACCAAGTGCGAAGCCGGCCAGACGGCCGGCCCGGGCGCCCGTGCGGGCGAGAAGTTGTAACTTGCCCCGGATGAGTAGTGAGTACGGATGAGTAGAAATTGATATAAGTACTCTGGTGAGTACCCGGCCGGTATCGGGAGACGGGCACCGGCCGGCGCGCCACTCGGTTCATCTAGGGTCTCTTCTCGTGGCACCTATAACCTCCTCCAAGTTGCTCCAACTTGCAAGTGTCCTATATTAATGCACAGACATTTGCAATTTTTCCTGACGCAAGCTAACGTGCCGGCGAGTCCCTTTTTGCCCATTGCGAGCAAATCGGACGGTAAACGAAAACAAAACTAGTGGGTACACAAGCTGGTACCGAAACTTAAAATCTCGTATTCGTCCCCGTGACCTTGACCTTTGACCTATGGATGACTTTTTGTTTTTCCTAACGCAAGCTAACATGCAGGCGAGTTCTTTTTTGCCCATTGCGAGCAAATCAGACGGTAAACGAAAAAAAACTAGAGGGTACACAAAGCTGGTACCGAAGCTTAAAATATCGTATTCGTCCCCGTGACCTTTACCTTTGACCTTTAGGTGATTTTATGTTTTTCCAGACGCAAGCTGGGGTGAGGGTGAGTCGTTTAAGCTCCCTTGCGATTCAATCGGACGGTAAACGAAACAATTAGAGGGTACCCCGTGCGATGACATTTCAATGACCTTTGGAGGTCAAACCGTTCCTCCTAGGTCAAAACGCATTGCATATGCGTGCATAACTCGATGAGATCTATCCACATGCTAAGTGGAGGGGAAATCGGAACTCACCGCTGAAAACGAATACGAATACGACGCTAACTTGACGCACATTGCGACCGGTGGATACGTCACAACCAAGGACTTACCTACTGGCTACTCCATGTTCAGCTTCATTTCCTCAACTCCCTCCTTACAACAAAGTTGCAACAAAGTATCAGCGGCCACTTGCAGACGTGCTTGTAAATGCCGCAGTGCGCCAATTTGCATTACATCCGCATACTGCGACCGCTGCGTCTGCGATTTCACAGACGCAGCGGTCGCAGAGATATGACGTCACATCCTTCCTAATCTCCACATTCCATGCCCCCCAGCCCGGCCGGTGCTCGACGCTGATTGGTCTGATCGCAGCTGGACGTAGCTGGACGCAGTGGTCGCAGGCTGCGGCCGTGTACCGTGAACAGGGCTCTGGTAAGGGCAGGTCAGGACAGCGGCCGCCGCCGGACCAGGTCGGGTCGCTGACCGGCGGGCGAGCAGACACAACAGACAGGTCCGGTGGCGCTGAGTCTCGTCTGCGGCGGCTGGTGACCATGGCGCGGTTTCTGGCGACATGACCCGCGCTGCTGAGCTGGCCAGAGTATACTCTCAGTGTCAGTTCAGACAGACGCGTCAGCGGCCAGCGCCAGGCCTGGTCTCTGGTCTGTTCCAGCAGATCAGGAACCAGGGGTGTTAAACAGTGCGAACTTACTATATATAGTGGGCGCCAAAATATTCCCTACAAGAACTTGCTCCGGGGCCGAAAATGTCCCAATTTAACAATCTGTTTTGCTCTGTGCTCTGATTATATATATATATATATATATATATATATATATATATATATATATATATATATATATATATATACATATACATATACATATACATATACATATACATATACATATACATATACATATACATATACATATATATATACATATACATATACATATACATATACATGTACATATACATATACATATACATATACATATACATATACATACACCTATACCTATACCTATACCTATACCTATACCTATACCTATACCTATACCTATACCTATACCTATACCTATACCTATACCTATACCTATACCCATACCTATACCTATACCTATACCTATACCTATACCTATACCTATACCTATACCTATACCTATACCTATACCTATACCTATACCTATACCTATACCTATACCTATACCTATACCTATACCTATACCTATACCTATACCTATACCTATACCTATACATATACATATACATATACATATACATATACATATACATATACATATACATATACATATATATATATATATATACATATATATATATATATATATATATATTTATATATATATATATATATATATATATATATATATATATATATATATATATATATATATATATATATATATATATATATCTATATATATATATATATATATATATATATATATATATATATATATATATATATATATATATATATATATATATATGTATATGTATATGTATATGTATATGTATATGTATATGTACATGTACATGTACATGTACATGTACATGTACATGTACATGTACATGTACATGTACATGTACATGTATATGTATATGTATATGTATATGTATATGTATATGTATATGTATATGTATATGTATATGTATATGTATATGTATATGTATATGTAGATGTAGATGTAGATGTAGATGTAGATGTAGATGTAGATGTAGATGTAGATGTAGATGTATATGTATATGTATATGTATATGTATATGTATATGTGTATGTGTATGTGTATGTGTATGTGTATGTGTATGTGTATGTGTATGTGTATGTGTATGTATATGTATATGTATATGTATATGTATATGTATATGTATATGTATATGTATATGTATATGTATATGTATATGTATATGTATATGTATATGTATATGTATATTAGGGTGGCACTTATTTTTTACTTTTCGAATTTCTTCCGGGACGGGCATCCAAACTGTTCTATCCCAGGCAAAAACAACGTGTGTATTTTTTTATTTTTTTTTACATAATTTTTAGAGGTCGCGCGAAGATGTCAAAGTTTAAGGAAAAATCAGATTTTTGAATGTTTTGTTAATGTTTGCTATTGTGAATGTTTGATGTTTTTGCTTTTATTATTATCATATTTGGGCTAAAAAACATATTTAATTCAACAGTTGTGGTTCTACGCACCTGCCGACGTTTTGGGTCGCTACGAAACGTTTTTGCGTTCTCTGGGCTCGGAATCAGTCTCGGTGGTGCTGCGGTGCTTGTAGGTCGTGTCGTGACGAGTGAGGGGCGTCAACTTTCTGTTCTCTTATCATGGCGACGGCCACTCGTTCAAAAACGCGAGTGTTTCTTCTCGGCACGGTGAAGGAAACGATCACCGGTAGCAAGCTCCCCTCGAAAAAGCAAGTGCTCCGGCACTTTTTCTACCATCACTTGGACCAGAAGAAAACGGTGAGGAAGGCGGCAGCGGAGACACTGACCGCCGTGCTACTCTTCTGGGAGCGCGCGCATATCCCGATACAGAAACGGCAGCGCGCGCAGGAGCAAATCATCCGCTTCCACGAGGAGTGGAAGGCGCTCAAGAAAAGCGAGAAGCGGCGGACCAAGACACAGCAGGAGAAGGAGGAGAAGTTTGTCGAGTCGGTGACCGGTCTCTTCGTCATCGCCCATCAGGACGCCCTGGCGAAGATGACGATCAACGAGGACAAGGAGTTCCTCAGGGCCCAGCGCGAGAACAGGCGGCGCGGGTGCATGGTGGCGAAGGACATGTCCCTGACCGCCCTTGAGAGCCGGAAGCGGAAGAAAGGGAAGGCGACACAGTGATATCGAGAGAAAGCTGAGATCGAGCAGCAGACTCTCGACGAGACTGCGCAGTTGGCCTCTTCCAGCTCTTCTAGTGCCGTCAGCAGCCCCACTCGCTCCGTCCGCCAAGACTGCGCCGGCGACGACTCGCCCGGTCCATCGACGCCGGGTCCGTCAACTTCTACTGCAGCGTGTCCGCCGCTCAAGCGTCGTCGCGCGGCAACGAAGCTCGTCAACTCAGAGCTAGCCGCCGCGATGGACCGGACAAAGGTGTCCAACCGCGATGCAGTCTACGTCCTAACGGCGGCGGCTCGGAGCCTGGGACACAAACCTGAAGAGCTGGTCATCAACCGCGAGTCTTTTCGCCAGTCCCGGATGCAGTTCCGGAATGCTAAGGCCGCCGAGATCAAGGCCGCCTTTGCTCCAACCGCCCCGCTTACAGTTCACTGGGACGGAAAAATCGTTCCAGACGTCGATGGTGGACCCGCCGTCGACCGACTTCCGGTTCTCGTCTCCGGTGACGGCGTGTCGAAGCTACTGGCGGTGCCGAAGCTTCCCAACGGCACCGGTCAGGCCGCCGCCGATGCTGTTCTAGCGGTGCTCGATGACTGGGGGGTAAAAGATCGAGTGGCGGCGCTCAGTTTTGACACCACTGCCTCTAACACCGGCCTCAGCGCCGGAGCCTGCACGATCATCGAACAGCGGCTCGAGCCTGACGTGCTCCACCTGGCCTGCCGCCACCACGTCTATGAACTTGTCCTAGATAAGGCGATGACAGCCTGCCTCGGCCCGTCCAGCGGCCCGGGTGTTCTTTTATTTAAACGCTTCAAGACGAAGTGGACATCTATAGATGGAACGAATCCCGAACCCTTCGACGACTGTGATATGCCGCCACATCTGTACAACAACCGCGACGACCTCCTTGCGCAGTTCAGCCGCCTCCTCGACGACCAGCACCCACGCGACGACTACCGCGAGCTGCTGGAACTCTCCACGATTGTCCTCGGCGGCGTTCCGAAGCGAGGTGTGAGGATCACCCGCCCCGGCGCACTGCACCGGGCGCGCTGGATGGCCAAGGCCATTTACTTGGTGAAAATATATCTCTTCCGCGCACAGTTTCGGCTCACTGCGTCCGAGAAGGCCGGCATCCAGCGAGCCGTAACGTTTGTGGTCTCGACATACGTCACGGCCTGGTTCAAGGCACCGCTTCCGGCGTCTGCCCCAGCTCAGGATCTCGGCTTCCTCAAGTCGCTCCTCAGTTACCAGGACAAACCGTTGTCCAAGGAGACGGCC
>JAXIVJ010005522.1:50000-73345 GCA_036785665.1 Chirona hameri
TTGACCATATACACAAAATGGACATCACTGGACAGTGGACACCTAGCTCACTATACCTTAACCATTAGATAATAGTTCAGTAATTCACCTCCCCAGTTAATGGTGTTCTTGAGGTCCCTAATAAAGAAAAGAGAAATCACAACTTGAGTCTTTTGAGACTTGAGTCTCAAAATTCCGAAAATAGTCGAAAAAAGTGTCACTATATTTCGGCACAAACCTTCATCAGGTGACATCACTGATTCATGTCACCCGAGCAAGGTTTGTGCCGAAATATAGTGACACTTGTTCTACTTTTTCCGAATCTTGAAGCTGAAGTCATTTGTATCATTATTTCTTAATTAGGCTAAGTCTCAAACAAGGGTTAAACTGCATTGATAAAAGAAGATATCATTATTACAACAAACATAGAAGTGTACCAGTAATCCCAAAGCTATGACGTCACCAAAAACGATACATAAGCAAACCTGACCTAACCTTTGCAGCAATTACGGTTGGCGTATATTTTTTGGTAGACAAAGAAGTGCCACATATAGATATTGCTTTTAAATTCGGTGTGGGCATCATCCATACTTGGTTCTCCAATATTTCTTCCGTATAACTAACCTAACCTAACCTAACCTAACCCCGTCATTAATTCCGATCGGGACGAACCCTAAGATTCGCTCGTAGCCATTAAGTCCGATCGGGACGAAACCTAAGATTCGCTCGTAGCCATTAAGTCCGGTCGGGACGAACCTTAAGATTCGCTCGTAGCCATTAATTCCATTCGGAACGAAACCTAAGATTCGCTCGTAGCCATTAACCCGCGCACTGCAGGGGCTTTGCGCCGAACACGAACTGCAGGGGGTTGATTCCCCTCCCCCCTGATATCTCGAAAACTACGCTACATAGCGAGAAACGGAAAACGGCATTTTATAGATTGATACATGTTCTATCGAAAGTATTCAGTATTGTTTTAGGTCAGGTTAAAATTGAGGTCACCAGAGG
Source organism: Chirona hameri (assembly GCA_036785665.1). Taxonomy (NCBI): domain Eukaryota; kingdom Metazoa; phylum Arthropoda; class Thecostraca; order Balanomorpha; family Balanidae; genus Chirona; species Chirona hameri. The sequence continues at coordinate 50,988 of JAXIVJ010005522.1, forward strand.
TCATCAAAGGTCAATTTATCCATTTGTTCCTGTTTTAGGACATCGCTCCAGAAATCCCCATATATCTCAGAAACTATGCTAGTTAGAAACAAACAAAAAAAGCATACGCCAGCCAATGAAATTTCCAATCGGTAAGATGTCCTCAAATTTTATCTCAGGTCAATATTGAGGCTCAAGAGGTCAAAAAAGAAGAAAAAATCCCGTTTTTTGCTAAATCGGTTTTTGCTATTCACCTTTGTATACCTAAAACAGATAACGGAAAACTGTTTACGCCATTGTGTTATCTTGACAAGGCGCTTCGAATGATATACATGGTGATCTTGTTACGCTAACTTAAAAAAATGACCTCAGGTCAAGGTCAAGTGTTGACACAAGTAGGGCATGTTGCATATGGGAAAACGTGTCTCGACGAGACAAACACATTGATGTCTGTCTTACTTCTCTATCTTCATTATGTCGGGAGTTATTGACAAAAAAGTGATGGTGACCTCGCATGACCTAAAATTACCCAATAGGTGTCACTGAACAAAACTTGCACTTGTATCATCAAGAATATCCTATAATAAAATGATCCAGAAGTAATTGGACTACTATCATGCATATCCTTGAAATAGGAAGCATTTGTATACTTCCCCATTGACTTATTATGGGGAAGTTACGAAATTGACCTGAAGTTTCAAAGACCTGAAGTAAGTTTCAAACTGATCGGTGAAAAACTCTGGATTTGGCACAAATGCAAACATTTTTGAAGGTTTGGTCACTTGACCTGATCTGGTGACCTGACCTGAGATGACCAGAGGTTATTTTTTTCTTCAAAGTGTGCGCAATTGATGTCCTAACAGGTGTGTCAAAACCCGGCGGCGCTGTGCGCCGCCGTTTTTTTCGCTATCTTTGAAAAACCTGAGGGGGGGGGGCTGAAATCAACCCCCCTGCAGTGCGCGGGTTAAGTCCGATCGGGACGAAACCTGAGATTCGCTCGTAGCCATTAAGTCCGGTCGGGACGAACCCTAAGATTCCCTCGTAGCCATTAAGTCTGATCGTGACGAAACCTAAGATTCGCTCGTAGCCATTAAGTCCGATCGGGACGAAACCTAAGATTCGTTCGTAGCCATAATGACTAAAAAGCAAAATAGCCGTCGCTGGGATTTGAACCGGCCACGGTATCAAATATGGGTATGGAAGGAAGTATGGAAGGTATGGAAGCCGATCATGTTAACCACTAAGCTACAGGTGACTTTGGGTTTAAGGGCACTGCGCCACATCTAGTCCGGCTATGTAGCGGAAATATCGTCAGGTTGCCAGATTGTTGCCAGTCACTGTAGTTATCGCTAGATGTGGCACTTCTTTGTCTACCAAAAAATGTACGCTTACGGTTGCAGGAACCCACGTTTAGAACGCTCCGCTCGCATTCGCTCGCTGGTCGCTGCGCTGCGGAACCTACCCCAGACCCATACAGACCATCTTGTAGACAGTAACCCACTTTACAGTCTGTCGTAATATTACCGTCAGTTGACTACTATTCTGTTATGCACATTAAAGCAGCATGATATGACGTCAGATCGTCATATGGTAACATCGGAAAGGCACCACGGTGAAATTTCAATATTGCTTCTGACGAAGCCATTATTAGCGCAGCGGCCAGCGAGCGAATGCGAGCGGAGCGTTTTAAACGTGGGTTCCTGCAACCGTAAGCGTATTTTTGTTTGGTAGACAAAAGTTAGGTTAGGTTTTGTTAGGTTAAGTTTAGTTTAACGGCTTTGTCGGAAGAAATATGGAAATTGTGTTGTGGTGGACAATGCCAAAACCCAATGTATAACACAGATCAAATTATTGTTTGGGGGCACAGCGGCTGACAAATAATTATACCTAACCTATACAGTCACGCGCTACACTATCCGCTCGTAGAAGAGTATGTATGCCTGAGCCTTTAGGACCTTGTCCAGGGTGACCTCGGTCACGCGAGTGTTGCTCACGTAAAACCAGCGGCCCGGCTCGGGCTCAGCGACTCCAGTGTCTGCATCCTCGTCTCCGGGGTCCGTCTGCGCCGCCTGCGCGCAAGCTAATCGGTAGGCGTCGTCGATGTACCGCGTCAGCCAGGCAGGGTTAACGGTGAGCCGATCACAGCGCCCTCGCACGCGCACGTAGGCCGAATAGTGCCCGCTGGTGAGCAGGCCGCTGTGCTCCACCAGGCCGAACAGGGAGTAGAGAACACGCCGCTGCCGGCGGTCCATCTGCGGCAGGTCCTGGCAGATGGAGGAACAAAATGGTGCCAGGTCAAGCAGCTCGCTGAACATGACGTGACGGGTGATCTTGTACAGGTTAGAGCTGCCGATCTCGAACCGCTTCAGTTGGATAGTCAGCACCGGCGGCGGACTGTAGATCAACAACTGCTTACCGGCGTTGCTGTAGACAGTGCCGGCCGGCTTCTCGTCTGACTTTCCAGACTTGCGGTGCTGGTTGCGCAGTGCCGTACAGTTGCGGCAGCCGAACTTATTGCTGCCTGTGAGCATCTCGTGCGCCGTGTACTCATTCAGGCTGGTGCGCAGACTGCACTCGTCCGGCTTGGTCTGGTAGCGCGCCGCCAGCGTGGTCAACGCCCGGCACAGCCACTCGGAGGGTGCCAGGGGCGGGTCGTTCGCAGATGCTGGACCGTCCGGAGATGCCGACTCACTGTCCACCATTGAACCATCCAGAGAGACTGGCTCACTGCCTGCGACTGGACCATCCGTAGAAGCCAGCTCGCAGTCCGCCGCTGCCGCCGCTGGACCGTCCGGAGAGACCGACTCGCTGTTCGTTGCTGCTGGTGGGGGCTGTCGTGTCAGCTTTGCTTCGCTGACGGGCAGCGAGAGGTCGAGGAACGTCTCGAACCGGTGGGTGCACGCCGTACAGGCCTGGCAGACCACCAGGCTGATCAGCTGGCCGCCGAAGATGGTGTCCACCGTAGTGTGCGAAACTTGCCGGCTCAGAGCTTCGAAGCGACGTTTCATCGGCTCGACCACCTGCTTGGGGTCCGCATTGGTCGACAAGCCCAGCGCGTACGTGAGGGACTTATTGTGGCGCTGGAGATCTTCCAGTCGCAGCTGTTTCATCAGCGTGCGTAGCAGCTCGTGTGAGTCTTGCTGGTCGTACCCGGTGAACTGGCTCGCCCTCTTGGCAATGACTCGCAGCAGCTCACTCGGACTGATGGAGGCGTTGTTGCCAATGGAGTGCATCCGCTTCAGAAGGTTACACACCGAGGCCGTGAGCGGACCGCAGTCCGACAGCACCAGCTCCAGAGACTTTCCGTTCTCGTCTGTGACTTGAACCAGGTGTCCGGCTCGGCCGTTGAGGTTTAGATAGTGGGAGAGATGGTGGCACTGGCTGACGCACTGAAGGACCGAGTTGAGGTAGCAGGTGTTGCCCAAGTTCACCAGGCCCTTCACTTTGGTGAGAGTGGTTTTTTCAGGGAAGGATAGGCGCGATGAGGGTGGCTGCTGCCGTTGCTGCAGGGCCGGGCTCAACAATTGCGCCGGCGCTGCCTTGGCGCCGTCACTTCCACTCGACCCCTCACTGACCAACGATTCTTTTTGCTGGCGGCTTGAGTCGGGCTGTGTTGCCGTGGCATCTGCTCCGTCACCCAGCCGGGTGATGAGATGCGTTCCTTGGGGGCTATGCGGGGTATCATTGACAGGAATGGTCAAAGATATAGAAGCTGCATTGCCTCTGATTACAGCAATTGACAAACGCTGTCAGAGCCACCCGGGTTCTCGTCTGTCCCCGGTAGAAGTGGTGATACGCGCTCCCAGTTCCTGTATAAATGCTCTGGTTGTTGGACCGCAAGCGCCGCCAGTCTCGAACGCGATGGGCTCAAACTGGAAGCGCCGAATGAGTTGGGAATATTTACGGCGCTTCCGGTCTTCTGCTTCACCTGCTGCGGCTCCGGCAGTTATAGCGGCTGATGTCAGGTTCGTGGCAGCGTAGGTGTTCACGCATGTCGCGTCCCAGAGCAGTGATTGGCCACGCGCGTAGGGAAACACAGTCATTCCGTCTGGGCGCTTCCCATCTCCTCTGTCGATGCATGTGGGCTCCAAAATGGATGGAATGCCAGCAGTTTGCAGCGCACGCTTGATAATGTCATTGAGGGCAGTGTGGCGGGGATATCTTCCTGCGCTCATACGACAAGTCAGGGCGTGGTACCCTTTGCAATCCGCCTGCATGCCGCAGCGGCATCGGTGAGCCTGGCAGACATCCGCGCCGACTCGCAGCGCGATGGAGATGCGGAGTGTTGTTTCGTCCAGCAGCGTGCCGAGGTTCGAGGAGGGGACTGCATGCAGCCACGCGCCGCTCTCCCGCGCTCCCGCCGCACGCAGTCTGGCCAGCCCTAACTGGTTGGCGCTTGAGAACAAGGCATCACGAGACCTGTCAGCCAGGACTGAGTCCCAGGCGCGTTGGCGTCGCATCGCCTCTCCAGCAGGCGCTTCTGCACCGTCTTCCGCTTGGCGCCAGTCATTGACGGCAAGCTGGCGTTCCTCCGACACACACGTCTGCATCTTGCGCCCGGTAGCATCGACGTGACGAGCGGCGCGCAGTGATGTATAGATGCGACGTAGCTTGGGAGCGCGATGTCTTGAGTGCGTCGGAGGCCTAGCCCACCGTATCTAGTGGGAAGAACAGCTTGGGACCAGCTGATGTCGTTGAAGTGAACGTTGGTCAGGGTGCAAGTAGCGGCTCTCAGAGTGTCCTCCAGGGGCTTCAGCAGGTCTTGTTGGAGGTAGATTGGTGCCGCACGAAGGAGATACTGTAATTTGGGGATCCACAAGCAGTTCGTCAGGAGGAAGAATGCTGAATGAGCATCGATGTGTTGAAGGCGGCCAACCATGCGATCCAAGTCCTCCCTTTTCGCTTGCATTACTGGCCTTGCGGCAGCTTCTGTAACCGGCGCTCCCAACATCATCACCTTGTATCTGTCAGCAATGGCAGCACCAGGAATCAGCAAGTGCAATTGCTGCATGCTTGTTACCTTCTGATGTCCAGAGCAGAATTCAGGCAGGATAATTTCGCACTTGGCCGTATTAATGTCAAGTCCAATGTCGGCCAGTTTCGGTATCAGACATTCCAGATCGTGGCATACGGTGGCGACTTCACCACCGATTGCAGCATCGTCGAGGTACCAGGAGTTGAAGACGGATTTGATGTCTCTGGCAGCGTCGTCTACAGCGAGGGAGAATATGGCCGGTCCACACGGGTCTCCCTGCTGCAAGCCGGTGGAGGACTGAATAGTCACTGTACCAAAGAATAATGGAGTTGGCTCGGAGTAAGCTTGCCACAGCAAACGATACAGTGACGGGATTCGCCGTCTGACCACGCGAAGAAATCGATCGCGACGCACCGTGTTAAAAGCATTGCGCATATCAATTTTCACCAAGACTTCATCACTGCCTAATGTCTGCACAAAGTGCCTGGCGGCATGGACAGCTGCCTCGCACCCGCCGGAAGTTCCATAGCCTAGCTGGACTGGACGCAGTTCTTTACCAAGCTCTTGATAGATAGGCTTCAGTCCGACTTTGGTGGCGAGCCGCCGGTACACCGAGCCGACTGCGATGGGTCTCAGGCCTCCGTCGCTCTTCCAGAGCGCAGTCAGTAAAGCGCCGTAAAATGCGTTCCTTGCGCAGGCGGGCATCTGTCCGTTCAGAGCTCGGTTTACCAGCGAAGTAAGCGCAGCAGTTAGTTGTACGCCGGCCTCTCCAGCAGCTTTACCCGTCAGGTCCTTCAGACGTGCGGGTCGGAGTCCATCTAAGCCAGCGCTAGAGCCAGGGTCGAAGGCGCCGATTGCTGCTAAGTTGTCTGCATCCGTCGCCTCCACCGGCCGCTCCGTCTGGTCGTCCGGGGCAGGCGGCAGGTCCAGATCCGCGGGAGCGCTGGGGTGCTTCAACTTCAGGCTGGCGATGGCTTCCTCGGAGGCGCTGACTATTTCGTCGCTTGAGGTGAGCAGCCTGATGGCACCCTTGACGTCTCCGTCCGAAAGCTTGGCTCCCACACGTCTTCTCAGCAGGTCCCCGGCAGGCTGGGTCCGCTGGCGCTCTCGCGCACGCACGGCTGGCTGTGGGTCCGGCGGCTCGGGCTCGGGCAAGCTCATATAGTCGACAATTTGGCGCTTGATCTTCGTTGTAAAAGACACTTCATTCTTTCCGGGGGTTTTACGAGTTGGCACGGACAGGGCATAGTACTGAAACTTGAATAATTTAGACCAGGTTGAAAACGATTCATCGCTTGATGCATCTTCGAGCAATTTTGTAAGCGCTTCTGCAGCCAGGATTCCCCTCTGGGAATCCTGGGGATGACCTTTTGTATCCTCTTCATCGCAGCGATCACTTCGGCTAAATCCTGCATGTCTACACAGACCTCAGTCTCCGCGGACTCTGACTGATCAGTTGGCTGGCAGCCGAACTGATTAGAGTTGGGAAGGTCATTGCTTGTGCAATGTGGACACCACCAATTTTTTAGAGCTGTTGCCTGCGACCTTTTGAGTCTGACGCAGGTAAGGTGCCACTCGAGGTCACAGTTGCTGCAGCGAATGCTCCTCTTCTTCTTGTTGGTGGTACCACGAGGGGATTCCGGCTCGAGTCTATGCTGGCGCTCTGGGTCGTCAGTTGTCGGTGCTGAAGTATCAGAGACAGGCGCCAGAAGTTCGTCACTGGCCTGCATGCACTGGGTAGGCTCCGTCTGCGATTGTAGGTCATTGTCACAAGTTTGTGGGCCGGGATTTAATTCCACATCTCCAGATGTCAATAGGAGTAGAACTATTAGGTAGAGCTTGCATCCTATAAAGCGTTTGTGCTGCAGGGAAGGATGTTTCCTTGGTCTAAAAATTATCAGCTTCGCTTCGACATCGAACAAACTGCTTGATGTAGTCTCTGGGCGACAATCTGAGTTCAATTTGAGTTTATCAGGCTGAATACATTTCCAGACTATCAAAACCAGCAGACCAATCCGCCACCCCTTTCCAAACATCATGTACAGTACCTACTGCGATTCAGAAACATTCACACATACTTACTATGTTAATCTTGGTGGTTATTCAGTTGCGAATGCTATATCAATCCGGCTTCAGTCTTCATCGATATATCATTCAGGATTCAAGCTTCAGGATTGCTCTTGGCTGGAGTACTTTGGCAAGCAGTTTTTTGCAACGTTGGAGACTCCATACCACAGTATTGTTCCGCGTAAGAAAACTGTTTGTGATTGACTGCAGGAATATTCGAAAATTTACCAAAATATCCTTAAAAGCCAAGATGTTACCTGTATTTTTTTGTGTTCGATCCGGGTGTTTCACGTCTCTATCTTGCGGCCTTGGGCTCAAAATTAAATATGCTTCATTCCAGCTACACTTTCCGTTCCAAACCACGTAAAGAACTGCTCCCAGGTACGGGAAAACGCGGAGCTGCTGAAGGCTGCTGCTTCACAATCTATGATTCAATCTCACAATGCCAAAATGTATTCTGACAAAGCTGTTATTACGAGCGAGCACGAAGCGCTCGCTCGTCCTTCCGTGGTGTATGGGGAAAAAATCTGATTATGAGCGGCCTGGCCCGTGGCGACGCTTTTGAGAAGCTCATATCTCTGCAACCGCACGTCCGATTGACAAGCGGACTTCTTTGCTGAGCAGCCCCATCTAACCTACCCTATTTGAGACCAGTGCCGACTCATGTGGGTGACTACCACTGCGCGTGGCGCGTGCTGCGTGAGGGGTGTTGAAAATAATTTTATCGCAATAACTCCGCAACGGCTGGGCAGATTATGTGCAAATTTCATGTGTGGCTAGGGACCCTTCAGCTGCCACTTTCACACAAATCAGGGGTGGGGTGACTGCGCGTGCGCACGTGCACACCCCTATTCTATATCTCAGGCACGGCTGAGCCGATTGTGTTCAAATTTGGTGTGTGGTTAGGGACCTCTCATCCGCCAGTTTCTCACAAGCCAGGGGTGGGTGCCGCTGCACGTGCGCACGTGCACACCCCTATTCTGTATCTCAGGAACGGCTGAGCCGATTGTGTTCAAAATTTGGTGTATGGTTAGGGACATCTCAGCCACCGCCTTTCCACAAGTCAGGGGTGGGGTGGCTTTGAACGTGCGCACGTGCACACCCCTATTATATATCTCTGGAACGGCTGTGCCGATTGTGTTCAAATTTGGTGTGTGGTTAGGGACCTCTCAGCCTCCACTTCGCCCCCCCCCCAAGTCAAAGGTGGGGGCCTCTGCACGTGCGCACGTGCGCACTTTTTTTTGTATATCAGAAACTACTTGCCCGATTGAGTTGAAATTCCCCATACATTTCCTTCGTGCTCGCTCGTTCATCGCCAACTACGGCGCCTTACTGGTTATTACGAGCGAGCGCGAAGCGCTCGCTCGTCCTTCCGTGGTGTATGGGAAACAATCTGATTATGAGCGGCCCGATCCGGCCCGGCCCGACCCGTGGCGACGCTTTTGAGCTCATCTCTGCAACCGCACGTCCGACTGATAAGAGGACTTCTTTGCTGAGCAGCCCCATCTAACCTACCCTGTTTGAGACTAGTGCCGACTCATGTGGGTGACCACCACTGCCGTGGCGCCGGGCGCGTGCTGCGTGAGGGGTGCTGAAAAGTGTTCTCTCGCAATAACTCCGCAACAGCTGGACAGATTATGTGCAAATTTCGTGTGTGGTTAGGGACCCCTCAGTCGCCACTTTCACACAACTCAGGGGTGGGGCGAATCTGCACGTGCGCACGTGTACATCCCTATTCTATATCTCAGGAACGGCTGAGCCGATTGTGTTCAAATTTGATGTGTGGTTAGGGACCTCTCATCCGCCAGTTTCCCACAAGTCAGGGGTGGGGTGCCTCTGCATGTGCGCACGTGCGCACCCCTATTCTGTATCTCAGGAACGGCTGGGCCGATTGTGTTCGAATTTGGTGTATGGTTAGGGACCTCTCAGCCGCCGCCTTTCCACAAGTCAGGGGTGGGGTGGCTTTGCACGTGCGCACGTGCACATCCCTATTTGATATCTCTGGAACGGCTGAGCTGATTGTGTTCAAATTTGGTGTGTGGTTAGCGACCTCTCTGCCCCCACTTTCCCACGAGTCAAATGTGGGTGCCTCTGCACGTGCATACGTGTGCACCTTTTTTGTATCTCAGAAACTACTTGCCCGATCGAGTTACAATTCCCCATACATTTCCTTCGCGCTCGCTCGTTTATCTGCCAACTACAGCGCCTTACTGGTTATTATTAGGTTAGGTTAGGTTAATTTTAGTTTAACGGCTTCGTCAAAGAAATATGGAAATTCCGCTGTGGTGCACAATGACGCTGCTTTTCTGATGCTACCATATGCTGCCATACTGTGCATAGCACGGCACACTACAGGTACCTTAGTCAAAGATTACCAATAATTTCACAAGTTGGTTAAAATACAATGAAACTAGTGATTTCACAACTATTTTGAACATTAAAGGGGATGTTTCACCTTTCTAAAAGTTGTCAAATATATGCTGGTTGTAGTCGAAAATATGAAGTAAGTGCTGGTGAAAATGATAGTGATATTTTTTCTCTCTCGAAAGGTCACTTAACTTTATACAAATTAAGTTTTTTATTTATTGGGGATGATGACGTCATTATTTATCCATATACCGTGCTGATTGGCTGACAAAGTGGGATTGGCGGAAAAAGTCGCTGTCAGCCAATTAGCGGCGGCACTAGCCTATACCCCATTTGGGAAACTATACATTGAATTGCTTAAAAACGGCTAAGTTTTGGGGAAAATGACCTTAGTATTTTCGACATTTCAATAACGGCCAAAGATAATGGCTATCTCAGTTCAAAACCAATACAAAGTTGAAACATTCCCTTTAAAGGGAATGTTTCACCTTTCTAAAAGTTCTCAAATATACGCTGGTTGTAGTAGAAAATATGAAGTAAATACTGCTGAAAACGATGGTGATATTTTTTTCAGTCGAAAAGTCACTTAACGTTATGCAAATTAAGTTGTTAGATTTGCGCGAATGACGTCATTATTGAGCTATAGACCGACGCTGATTGGCTGACAAAGTGAGATTGGTTGGAAAGGTGGCTGTCAGCCAATCAGCGACTGCACCAGCTTGGAGTCATTTTGCAAATGATAAATTGAATTGCTTAGAAATGGTTAAGTTTTTGGAAAAATGACCTTAGTAAGTTGGACATTTCAACAACGGCCCAAGATAGTGCCTATCTCAGTTTAAAACTTATACAAAGGTCTTTATTCCCTTTAACATCTTTATTCCCTTTAGCAGCAATTTTAAACGATTTTCAATGTTCGACTATGCAGTTTATCCAAATTAAAACTGATGCCTAAATATATGAGGAAGATGAGGAAAACAAATACAGATGAAGATAATTTAATATACTTTTAATCACACGGCACATTTCAACGACTTTAACTAAATTTCCACTTACCATTTCAAATATGGACACGTTTGTCAAATGATATAACACTATAATAATACTATTCGAAGGGGCGGGGCTTAGAGCCTCAGCTGGTGACCGCCGAACCGCAGGGGGACCGTAAACAAGGCCCTGACCTTTGATGACCTCTAGTGACCTCAATATTGATCTGAGCCTAAAATGATCCAGTAGATTTCTATTTGCCTTGTTTTGAGCTTTTCAACGCTGTCTTTTTCTTTTTCGTAACATTTTTACTTTCCGAGTTAGATGATATTTATTTCTCCCGAAATAGCATTAACTGCAATGGCGGAGGAGGCCGATGGATCCACATGACGTCACGCTCTGACGTCATGATCACACAGAATCGCCGGATGACTCTACCTCCTATATATGGCCTTGTATTTACCGTGCTTCAGACAACGCTTATATATGTCCTTGCCTTCGGATTGTGTCTTGCGCCACTAATGTTTCTTTTGCCTATGTCGATTGCTACCAAATTACTTCCATATTTTTTCACCAAAGAATTACTTTTATCACAAAGATAAAAAATAAGGTATCGTTTAGTCATTAACGATCACTTTTTGAGTGAACCTTTTTTTTTGGGGGGGGGGGGGGCAAACAGGCCACTTTGGGCTTTGGGGGGGGGGGGGGGGGCGGCCGCCCTAAATGCCCCCCCCCCCCCTGGATCCGCCAGTGTGTAAGATATCTCATATATTTTTTGTTTGTGTAACATTGCTGTCTTGTCTCTGTTAGTTAACTTTTTGGTGTGTTATATCTCTGGAAAGTCAAGATGTTTAAACATCTCTGGAGAATATAAATTACAACTTCTGAAGCATCTTGAATACCTGAACACATCTAACTTAGGATTCTAAAAACAACAAGTTTCAGGGCCCCATAATGGTGCTGTCATGTAATGTGACAGATTTTATGCCCTGAAAGTGAGTTGGTGACAGCCTATACATTTTTTGCACCTCTGCCTGTCTGTTTAAAATGGCATGCAGAGCAGCTAATACACAGCACTTCCGCGCAGCGCGTGCCGTAAATCCGATGGTGGGCTGATTCGTGCTGTTTAGCTGCTCTGCATGCCATTTTAAACAGACAGGTCTCCGTTTTGAAGCATAAAGTAAAAGGAAAACGTAAGCAATAGGTGTGTTCTGTGCAGCTGTTATATTGTCTGAGTATGTTTTAGCCGAGGGCTGCATCAAAGCTGTCTTAGCGTAACATTTATGGTTCAACTTCACAGACCTTCGTTACCCCCGCAGAATGGCTCTGTTACCCCGCAGAATGGCTCCGTTACCCCGCAGAATGGCTCCGTTACCCCAAATGGGGTGATGACCTACCGTTTGGGAACCACTGTTGTAGAGGATAAGACGCTAACAATGTTACTCATTCAATTCAGCGTTACGACGACCGGCATACGATGAGGATGGCTTCGTTACGATGATGACTACCGATGTGACGCCGCGTGGCGGCGTGAACATTGTAATTTTAGGTCCTGGAAAGGAAATTGTAATATTGGAACCAGACCGTGAGTGGAGCCAAGCCTCAGGCAATCCTGTTTCCTGGTTGCAAATCTCGGTATGATTAAACAATATTGAAATAAAGGTAGTTTTTCATATACATTAGCATCGGATAGTAAATCATGATGACCGGTGGCAGTCAGCGCTCAGTAGTACACATGTTAATAATAATTGTATACATAAATGTACCGAACTGTTACAAACAACTGGTTACAGTGCAAATGGTTTGAAAGCAGCAAGAGGCAGAACGACTTTTCCGCGCATAAATGGCCCCTGAGGATCTGGAGGGGCCTGGGGGGGATGGCTTGGGGGGATGGTCCTGGCCTGTTCCCCACTATTAGCTCTTCGGTCCAGCAAGTTGGGCACCGCTGGAGCAGCTTCCGGGTGCCGATGTCCATTTCTTTGCGTTCACGTCACCTTTTTTGGAACTCGGCAGACTAGCTAAACATCTAGCCCGCTTTAAAGTTAATATTTGATGATGGGAGTGAGCCCTGGGGCCAGCAATTACCGCCAATGAGAGCCTCTGTCAGACACTTAATGGAATTCATTTTACCATTTTCCAAATTTGTATAAACAATTGCGAAGCTTGTGTCATGCCAGTTTTTGACTGTGGATAGCTGGATTTTGACTGCTGCAAAGGCAATTTTACGATACATTTTTAATTTTCCCGCAAAAAGTGGGGGTTGACCCCTTTACCTTCTGTGTGTGTGTGTGTGTGTGTGTGTGTGTGTGTGTGTGTGTGTGTGTGTGTGTGTGTGTGTGTGTGTGTGTGTGCGTGCGTGCGTGCGTGTGTGCGTGTGCGTGTGCGTGTGCGTGTGCGTGTGCGTGTGCGTGTGCGCGTGCGCGTGCGCGTGCGCGTGCGCGTGCGCGTGCGCGTGCGCGTGCGCGTGCGCGTGCGTGTGCGTGTGTGTGTGTGTGTGTGTGTGTGTGTGTGTGTGTGTGTGTGTGTGTGTGTGTGTGTGTGTGTGTGACTACCTACTAAAATGAAAATGACCATCACTATCGAATTATACGTGTACAATAGCCCAAAAGACATGTGTCGCATGACTTTCGTAGATTTTCTGCGCATAGTGGCCTTTTGTGACCTGATATTGACCTTGACCTTTGCCAAGAATATCAGTTTAGCTGATGCGGGATATGCATTATACCTTTGGGAACATTTTAGGTGATCATGGTCGCCATCAAAGGCTTTGGATGGAAAGTATGGCCCATAAACTCAAATGCCTCGATATTGACCTTGACCCGACTTTGACCTAATATGTGATCTAAATTCCACCATTTCGAATATGCTGTAGATGCTAGTCACTGAGAGCTTTCGAATGACGCCTTGCGCGTCTCGATGCGATCATTGGTTCCGGAGATAACGAGGGCGGCGGCAATATTTCCCCCCCCCCGCCCCCCAGTCAATGGCGGGTTAAAACCAGATAAAAGGAAGTGCATATTTTGAGCTCCCTGATTCATCAGCTATCGATTGATATGCTACATGTTCAAACCGATTGCGTACATTGAAGCAGAAACGCCGTGTCCCGCTAAAAGGCCGTTCTCGCCCACTGTGCAGTGGGGGTTTTAGCCGAGTGCAGTTCCCTCATTTAACACTCGCCCTGGAGGGCTTCTGATAATTACACTCCCTGGAGGGGGGGATTTCACCCCGCCCCCCCCCCCCCTATGATCTCGAACACCACGCCACGTAGCGACAAGCAGAAAACGGCGTTAGATAGCTCGAGACAAGCTCTATCGAAATTGCATCGGTCTTGTTTAGGTCAGGTCAATATTGAGGTCATCAGAGGTCATCAAAGGTCAGATTTTCCCGTTTTAGGACTTCGCTTCGAACACCCCCAAATATCTCGGGAACTATGATAGCAAGGAACAAACGGAAAAACGATCGAAAGCTCTTGAAAAATGAAATACCATTTGATGTCTTCAGGTTTGAGCTCAGGTCAATAGTTTAGACTTCAGATGTCATCAAATGTCAAAAAGGTTATTTTTGGCAAAACTGTTTCTCGAAAATATGTGAGGAAAAAAAGCGTGCCGCCGTGTTTGCGCTATCCTCGAAAACCTTAGGGGTGGACGGATTTCGCCCCCCCCCCCCCTCCAGGGCGCGTGTTAACCCGGCATTGACTGGGGTCTCAGCCGTACACCAGCACATCAACTTCGCTGCCCGAGTCGTTTCCGGAAAACGCAAGCACGACCGCGTTTCTGGTGTGCGTGACGCGCTGGGGTGGCTGGATGCTCCCAACCTCGTCCTCTACCAAACCCTCTGCCTTCTCCACAAAGTCCGCCGCACCGCTGAGCCGGAGAGTCTCGCCGAGATATTCGTGACCCACTGTGACAGGCCTGCCCACTCGCGGCCCACTAGACAGGACCGGCTCCTATTCCTACCGCGGGTTAGGACGGAGACTGGCAAGAGGCGCCTCGCCTACCGCGCGGCGCTTGGCATGAACGAGCTGCCACGCGAGTTCAACGATATGTCTGTCAGACAATTTAAAAGACAGCTGAAGCGCCGACTCCTGCCAGCAAATGTCTGATTTTGTTTCGATTTCGGTGTGGACGTATGTGTATATATGTGCGCATGTTTTACTATGTCATGTCTTATCCCATGTGTATCCCTTTTTGACTCAGAACTGTAAAAACCACATTCGTGTGGATTGTTCGTTATTATACAATACAATACAATACAATACACCATTGACTGGGGGGTGGCGTTAAACGCCCCCGTGGTTATTTTCCGAACCAATAATTCCAGCGAGACGCGCAAGGCGGCATTCGAAAGTTCTCAATGAGACGAAGCTAAAGCATACTCAAAAATGTCAAAGTGAGGTCAAATGTCAGGTCACAGTCAGGTTAAAGGTCAAAATCGACGTATTTGAGTTTATGGGCCATACTTTCCATTCAAAACCTTCGATTACGACCATTATCACACAATGGGTTTCCATTGGTAAGATTAACATCCCGAATGAGCTAGAGTAAGATTGTTGACAAAAGTCAAGGTCACGGTCAGGTCACAAAAGGTCACTATGTGCAAAATATCTACGAAAATCATGAACCCATGTTTTATGGGTTAATTTCCACGTATAATTCGATAGTGATAGTCATTTTACCACTTGACTTCATTTACGTGATGTTAGTGTCAAGTTCAGGTCGAATTCAGGTCACTGAAGGTCAAAATTTGAAATTTATATATATAAATGACAAAGGCAAAGGCTCAGTTTTATCTCAGAAGTAAGTTACCTTTTTTACAAATCTGAGATAGCCATGTTGTAGCCCTTGCCATTTACTATCTTTGGACGTCTTTAGATTGCATTTGGCTAAAAATATGGCATTTGTACGGTCTGTTAAATTTTAGCTGATTTTTGTGTAAAACACGTGTGTAGTGACGTCACTAAATTCGCTATAACTCGGAATTTTTCGACGAAATTGCTTGATTTTTCACAGATGACCTGAACGTGATTTAGAAGAAGGTATCCGAAGTTTCACGTTGATAGCTCTATTCGTTTTTCAGCTATTACGAAACTTCATCAGGGGGGACGTTAAACGCCCCCCCCCCCGGCCAGTCAATGGCTGGTTAAGGCTAATATGTTTTGCAACTGTGATACAGATACATCAATAAATGGAAAATACAGACAGAACTAGTTTGTGTTCAGCGCAATTATAAAGTTGTATTTTACATGAAGACATTTCACGTTGTAAATTCAACAAACATCCATACTTAAATTGTAATTAGCAATTACCTAATCAAAAATTTCAGATTGAACATTTTGCATATTGTCGTAGTAAATTAGCTTTTTAACGGCTAATTCGAATCAACTAACCGCCCAGGAGGAAAGCGTGTGATCATTGTTACAATTTCATGTAATCTAACTCTTTTCCGACTGCATTGAGTAGGTGGCTCACCACATTTAGCTGTATTTGTATGCATTTATTAGCATAAGGAAAACCGATATCTTCTTCAGGGGCATTCTATTTCTAATGACTTCATTACAGTTAGGTACAGTTATTGGACGGGCAAAAGTAGACAACCGGACGCACCGTCCGGTGATAGAGTAACCCGAACATTGGATTGGCAACAAAGTCATGACACGGAGAAGTAAGCCCATGGATTAAAGCGCACTCCTTGGCAGCTTTAATAACATTATCCATTGTAAGATGCCTCGTCATTATTGTTTGCAGTTGACTGAGTAAGCAGTCCTCGATCAGATATGGTAAGTATCTATATTCAAATTATTTCGAAAGGAACATGCTTTGGTAAATAAATAACTAGCGCTATCCGATGTAATACAATAAGCAAATTATCAAAACTATGAATAAGTCCGTGTACCGATAGGCCTACCGATCCCAGACTGAACCGATCACTACCGATCCCAGACTGAACCGATCACTACCGATCCCAGACTGAACCGATCACTACCGATCACAGACTGAACCGATCACTACCGATCACAGACTGAACCGATCACTACCGATCACAGACTGAACCGATCACTACCGATCCCAGACTGAACCGATCACTACCGATCACAGACTGAACCGATCACTACCGATCGACTGAACCGATCACTACCGATCCCAGACTGAACCGATCACTACCGATCACAGACTGAACCGATCACAGACTGAACCGATCACTACCGATCACAGACTGAACCGATCACTACCGATCACAGACTGAACCGATCACTACCGATCACAGACTGAACCGATCACTACCGATCACAGACTGAACCGATCACTACCGATCCCAGACTGAACCGATCACTACCGATCGACTGAACCGATCACTACCGATCACAGACTGAACCGATCACTACCGATCGACTGAACCGATCACTACCGATCGACTGAACCGATCACTACCGATCCCAGACTGAACCGATCACTACCGATCATAGACTGAACCGATCACTACCGATCGACTGAACCGATCACTACCGATCACAGACTGAACCGATCACTACCGATCGACTGAACCGATCACTACCGATCCCAGACTGAACCGATCACTACCGATCACAGACTGAACCGATCACTACCGATCACAGACTGAACCGATCACTACCGATCACAGACTGAACCGATCACTACCGATCCCAGACTGAACCGATCACTACCGATCACAGACTGAACCGATCACTACCGATCACAGACTGAACCGATCACTACCGATCACAGACTGAACCGATCACTACCGATCACAGACTGAACCGATCACTACCGATCACAGACTGAACCGATCACTACCGATCACAGACTGAACCGATCACTACCGATCACAGACTGAACCGATCACTACCGATCCCAGACTGAACCGATCACTACCGATCCCAGACTGAACCGATCACTACCGATCACAGACTGAAGCGATCACTACCGATCCCAGACTGAACCGATCACTACCGATCACAGACTGAACCGATCACTACCGATCACAGACTGAAGCGATCTCTACCGATCACAGACTGAACCGATCACTACCGATCACAGACTGAACCGATCACTACCGATCCCAGACTGAACCGATCACTACCGATCACAGACTGAACCGATCACTACCGATCGACTGAACCGATCACTACCGATCACAGACTGAACCGATCACTACCGATCCCAGACTGAACCGATCACTACCGATCCCAGACTGAACCGATCACTACCGATCACAGACTGAACCGATCACTACCGATCACAGACTGAACCGATCACTACCGATCGACTGAACCGATCACTACCGATCACAGACTGAACCGATCACTACCGATCCCAGACTGAACCGATCACTACCGATCCCAGACTGAACCGATCACTACCGATCACAGACTGAACCGATCACTACCGATCGACTGAAGCGCCAACAGCATCACTCAGATCATATATCTCAAACCGCTTCTCGACAATCGACGATCACGATTTAAATCCACCCATGATTTAAATTGACTTTTAGTCGACTCAATTGAAACTTAAACGTATCACATGATGCATGATGTAAATGGCGTTGGCATTTTCCCGTGCAGTGTAATAATTAGTACTGCAGTTCACCAAGACGCTTCAATATCAGTAATGCTATGGGATGCGACGTGATGCTACAGCAGATTTTAATCAGTAATACATTGGTATAGATAAGATTGAAATAAATGATGTCATTAAGTTAAAAAGTGTTTGGCTCTTGTCTCATGGTGATTCAGCTTATAAATCCTCTCCAAACATTTGAACCACTGACTCGATACCTGACCCAAGCGGCTTGCAGGTGCATCGTGCACTGATTCGGCATCTATTTCACGACACGCCATGATGTACTGCAGTGACTGATGCTTGAGTCGTTTTCTAACTCGGCCTCGAGACGATTATATGCTTAAAGTGAGATGCGCTTCATATATCACGTTCATATGGATGTATTTTGTGGTGCGAAATGTTTAATACATTAAACATTTAGAGCGAGTCTGTTAAAAAACGTCTAAGAACCCAAGTGGCTGTGGCGACATTTGCAGAGCCGGCAAGACTTAAAAGGAAATATTGACCTTTTCCTACACAAATGGAGTTATCACTTGCAATCGACAGACGAGACCAAAATATATTGTAAATGTATTACATTTTGCATCTAGATTAGCACCTTTAGGGTGCTAAATATTGTTAACAGTGTGGACTCAACCTATGCCGCTGGCCGAGCGTTGTCTACTTTTGCCCGTCCATAACAGTGTGGGCTCAAACCTATGCCGCTGGCCGAGCGTTGTCTACTTTTGCCCGTCCATAACAGTGTGGGCTCAAACCTATGCCGCTGGCCGAGCGTTGTCTACTTTTGCCCGTCCATAACAGTGTGGGCTCAAACCTATGCCGCTGGCCGAGCGTTGTCTACTTTTGCCCGTCCATAACAGTGTGGGCTCAAACCTATGCCGCTGGCCGAGCGTTGTCTACTTTTGCCCGTCCATAACAGTGTGGGCTCAAACCTATGCCGCTGGCGGAGCGTTGTCTACCTTTGCCCGTCCATAACAGTGTGGGCTCAAACCTATGCCGCTGGCCGAGCGTTGTCTACTTTTGCCCGTCCATAACAGTGTGGGCTCAAACCTATGCCGCTGGCCGAGCGTTGTCTACTTTTGCCCGTCCATAACAGTGTGGGCTCAAACCTATGCCGCTGGCCGAGCGTTGTCTACTTTTGCCCGTCCATAACAGTGTGGGCTCAAACCTATGCCGCTGGCCGAGCGTTGTCTACTTTTGCCCGTCCATAACAGTGTGGGCTCAAACCTATGCCGCTGGCCGAGCGTTGTCTACTTTTGCCCGTCCATAACAGTGTGGGCTCAAACCTATGCCGCTGGCCGAGCGTTGTCTACTTTTGCCTGTCCATAACAGTGTGGGCTCAAACCTATGCCGCTGGCCGAGCGTTGTCTACTTTTGCCTGTCCATAACAGTGTGGGCTCAAACCTATGCCGCTGGCCGAGCGTTGTCTACTTTTGCCCGTCCATAACAGTGTGGGCTCAAACCTATGCCGCTGGCCGAGCGTTGTCTACTTTTGCCTGTCCATAACAGTGTGGGCTCAAACCTATGCCGCTGGCCGAGCGTTGTCTACTTTTGCCCGTCCATAACAGTGTGGGCTCAAACCTATGCCGCTGGCCGAGCGTTGTCTACTTTTGCCCGTCCATAACAGTGTGGGCTCAAACCTATGCCGCTGGCCGAGCGTTGTCTACTTTTGCCCGTCCATAACAGTGTGGGCTCAAACCTATGCCGCTGGCCGAGCTTTGTCTACTTTTGCCCGTCCATAACAGTGTGGGCTCAAACCTATGCCGCTGGCCGAGCGTTGTCTACTTTTGCCCGTCCATAACAGTGTGGGCTCAAACCTATGCCGCTGGCCGAGCGTTGTCTACTTTTGCCCGTCCATAACAGTGTGGGCTCAAACCTATGCCGCTGGCCGAGCGTTGTCTACTTTTGCCCGTCCATAACAGTGTGGGCTCAAACCTATGCCGCTGGCCGAGCGTTGTCTACTTTTGCCCGTCCGTCGATAATGATCTGCAACCTATTCACATTCACATTTCAACTGCTTACTCCTGCAATTTATACTCCTGCTTACTCCTGATTTTCTTCACATTTCAACTGCTTACTCCTGCAATTTATAAACAAAATACGAAAAGTATCAGAAGACTTCTGATACTTTGGGTAAAGTTTTACACTTAGTGTAAAATTCAGGGGCATGAGGCGACGCTCGAAATGAATTTAGGGTAGGGGTGGGAAAGAGTAGGTACGCAGGGGTAAGGGTACACACAAACTGTTTCATCTGCTAAACACACAAACTGTGTTAAACATATATAACTGTATATAAACACACAAACTGTTTCATCTGCTAAACACACAAACTGTGTTAAACATATATAACTGTATATAAACACACAAACTGTCTCATCTGCTTAGCAACGTCAGAGCAGCGCCATTTAATGTCATAAGCAAACCACCATTGTCTTCACACGGCATCCAAAATTAGGCGCGCTGTGGCTTCATTTGTCGTTCTGAGACACATTAGCTTATTATTTGTGTTAAGAACTCAAGACGTCATTTGGTACAATCTTGAAAATGAGCACAAGAAGTTCAATTCCTCGCTTCATCTTATTTAACGCCATTATTTTCGACACGATATGCATATTCTGTCCTATTATTGGTGAAGTTCTACATTTCCTATTATTGGTGAAGTGTTTGACATTTTCGCACGGACGTGACTGGCTTGGTGTCGACATGTCGGACGTTAATACCTGAATCACGACCGACTGCGCACACTCACCATTCAGTGGTCAGAGAAGAGTGTCGACATGTCGGACGTTTATACCTGAATCACGACCGACTGCGCACACTCACCATTCAGTGGTCAGAGGAGAGTGTCGACATGTCGGACGTTTATACCTGAATCACGACCGACTGCGCACACTCACCATTCAGTGGTCAGAGGAGAGTGTCGACATGTCGGACGTTTATACCTGAATCACGACCGACTGCGCACACTCACCATTCAGTGGTCAGAGGAGAGTGTCGACATGTCGGACGTTTATACCTGAATCACGACCGACTGCGCACACTCACCATTCAGTGGTCAGAGGAGAGTGTCGACATGTCGGACGTTTATACCTGAATCACGACCGACTGCGCACACTCACCATTCAGTGGTCAGAGGAGAGTGTCGACATGTCGGACGTTTATACCTGAATCACGACCGACTGCGCACACTCACCATTCAGTGGTCAGAGGAGAGTGTCGACATGTCGGACGTTTATACCTGAATCACGACCGACTGCGCACACTCACCATTCAGTGGTCAGAGAAGAGTGTCGACATGTCGGACGTTTATACCTGAATCACGACCGACTGCGCACACTCACCATTCAGTGGTCAGAGGAGAGTGTCGACATGTTGGACGTTTATACCTGAATCACGACCGACTGCGCACACTCACCATTCAGTGGTCAGAGAAGAGTGTCGACATGTCGGACGTTTATACCTGAATCACGACCGACTGCGCACACTCACCATTCAGTGGTCAGAGGAGAGTGTCGACATGTCGGACGTTTATACCTGAATCACGACCGACTGCGCACACTCACCATTCAGTGGTCAGAGGAGAGTGTCGACATGTCGGACGTTTATACCTGAGTCACGACCGACTGCGCACACTCACCATTCAGTGGTCAGAGGAGAGTGTCGACATGTCGGACGTTAATACCTGAATCACGACCGACTGCGCACACTCACCATTCAGTGGTCAGAGAAGAGTGTCGACATGTCGGACGTTTATACCTGAATCACGACCGACTGCGCACACTCACCATTCAGTGGTCAGAGGAGAGTGTCGACATGTCGGACGTTTATACCTGAATCACGACCGACTGCGCACACTCACCATTCAGTGGTCAGAGGAGAGTGGCGACATGTCGGACGTTTATACCTGAATCACGACCGACTGCGCACACTCACCATTCAGTGGTCAGAGGAGAGTGTCGACATGTCGGACGTTTATACCTGAATCACGACCGACTGCGCACACTCACCATTCAGTGGTCAGAGGAGAGTGTCGACATGTCGGACGTTTATACCTGAATCACGACGACTGCGCACACTCACCATTCAGTGGTCAGAGGCAGGAGTGTCGTCATAGTAGGGACGTGGTGCTTCCTTGCGTACTGCACGACCGACTGCGCACACTACCATTCAGTGTCAGCTCCCGAGGCAGCTGTTGCATGTGTGACGTTTATTCGGGACATCACCCAGTACCTGTTGCCTATTCAGAGCTGGGTCGTGATGAATGAGTGAGGCGGTAGAAGAACAATGCACTGTTATGTGGTGCGCTGCGCTCACTCATTCAGGGACGGATCTCAGCGTGTCGACATGTCGGACGTTAATCCTGAATCACGACCCGACTGCGCACACTAACCATCAGTGGTCAGAGG
>JAXIVJ010005523.1:0-2500 GCA_036785665.1 Chirona hameri
AGTTGGCATACGCGAACGTCGAAATTAACAAAAATCCTTGCAAAAATGATTCTTGATCAAAAATGGTTGTATTATTCTAAGCATTAATTTATACGCGGAAGCATGCAGCGCTCAGGACGTACTCCCTTTTGGCGGATTTGAGAAAGGAGATCATTAAAAATTTAATACAACTTAATTTTTATGTTGGCATGCATTGAGACCTGGCAATTCTTCTGGAGGACTAAAATGACTATGTGTTACTACCACGTGTGCTCCCTTACCGTTTCATATTTCAAACCTGTTTTAGCTTTACCAGAGCGCGCTCGCTCGGTCATCGCCCAAAAAGGCGTTTTACTGGTGATAAATAGCAATGCGTAGGCAGGCTAATTTTAGCTCGGACAGTGAATTCGTTAGCAAGTGGTCTCGTCTGAAAACCGACCGTTATAAGCGTAGAACGCTTATAAACTTTAACTTGAAATGTCTTTCGGTAGAAATGTTGATATGCAAAATGTGATCAATTTACAATATATTTTGGTCTCGTCTGTCTATTTCAAGTAATAATTCCATTTTTGTATGATGTATTTCCCTTTAAAGGGAAAAAGGTTCACATTGTCAATTGTTTTTTTTAGTTGAGATAGCCAAGCTGTTCTCCATGTTCGAAAATTGACTTCAGAAGCTTTCACATTTTCATAGAAACCCCTTAATTAATTAAAACTGGCTTACCAGAGTCCCAGAAGCTGGAACAAGTATCCGTCGTGTCTCCCATCGCTGATTGGCTGATTCGACGTATGATTATGACGTAACGATGGCTTATGGCTTGGGGAATAAGTATTATAAACATTGAAATATATAGCGCTGGACAAGAACATGCTGTTTCAGTACCTTATTCCCTTCATTGCACGAATGAACTTTGAGAGATATATCGCTAAAATCGTCTATAAACACTTTTATCAGCAATATTCTTAGTGAAATTATGCGTCACGCACGTGCAGATGTCCTGATTTCGCATTAATTCACTCCATTCAGAGGAAAACATCTGAAATGGAACCAAATAGCTGACATTATAATTTGCTTTTTCCGCGTTCTTATATATCGTTATGGCTTACTAGTAACATGATAATTCATTTATAGCTTCTCTCAATCATTTCAGAGTTTTTTTTTGCTTTTTAAAGGTGTACAGTTTCCTTTAAGACTTCATACTTAAATCGCATGAAAGTATAACTTTGCGTGAAGTTTTATAGTCTCATTCTCTTTACTATCAATATCGTGTTAAAGGACTGCACGTAATTTGATGTCCAGCCGAATTATGCCTGCTAAACAGACCACCTGCACCATCAGCTCGGTGGTGTGCCTCGGCCGTGTTTATTTATCAGAGTTAAGGCTGAAACACAGTCTTCGCGCAGCTGCGCGAAGTGGATGCGGGTGCCGGCGGACGCCTATTCAAATACATGGGTAAATTTCCGCAGTCGATTTTTTCTTCCCGCAACGTGCGCATCGTGCAGTTGTTTGCAACCCCCGTTCAATGTATTTGAATAGGCACCCGCATCAACTTCGTGCAGCTGCGCGAAAACTGTGTTTCAGCCTTTAGCGGCGGATGGCCGACAACCGCGGCCGATCGGCCAACACTGCTGGACTAACTGGCAGTACGGGTTATGTTTCGAACATCTGGGCTGGACAAGTTGGTTTGTCCGAGTGTTTGTTGTCGTCAATGTTGTCATGACAACGTCCACAGCGCCCGCTGCGTGCGGCGCATGTCCCCTGTGCGGTGCGTGCCTGACCGGGGCCGTAATGCCAACTGTGCTGCTGACATTCTATCTGCTGTGTGATTGTTCTGATTATGATGTGCATTTTTTTAATGAATGTTGCAGGCAATACTTTTGGGTGGACGAGAAAGGGAAGAAGATTAAGACGACGGCGCCTCAGTATGTTGACTACGTCATGACGTATATTCAGAAGACGCTCAACGACGAGCCAGTATTTCCCAGTAAACCCGGTTAGTGTTTAGACGAGAGAGAGAGAGAGAGAGAGAGAGAGAGAGAGAGAGAGAGAGAGAGAGGGAGAGGGAGAGGGAGAGGGAGAGGGAGAGGGAGAGAGAGAGAGAGAGAGAGAGAGAGAGAGAGAGAGAGAGAGAGAGAGAGAGAGAGAGAGAGAGAGAGAGAGAGAGAGAGAGAGAGAGAGAGAGAGAGAGAGGGAGCGGGAGCGGAGCGGGAGCGGGAGCGGGAGCGGGAGCGGGAGCGGGGAGCGGGAGCGGGAGCGAGAGGGAGAGAGAGAGAGAGAGAGAGAGAGAGAGAGAGAGAGAGAGAGAGAGAGAGAGAGAGAGAGAGAGAGAGAGAGAGGGAGAGGGAGAGGGAGAGGGAGAGGGAGAGGGAGAGGGAGAGGGAGAGAGGGAGAGGGAGAGGGAGAGGGAGAGGGAGAGAGAGAGAGAGAGAGAGAGAGAGAGAGAGAGAGAGAGAGAGAGAGAGAGAGAGAGAGAGAGAGAGAGAGAGAGAGAGATTGTGCTGACGGCCTCCTTTGAATCCAA